>WYDI02027999.1:0-31455 GCA_009867235.2 Psittacus erithacus
GCCAAAATCAAAAACACAGCACTGCACCAGCTACTAAGAAGGAGAAAAATGACTGCTACTGCTGAACCCAGGACAACGGCTAAGTGCATCTGCACCAAGACATAATTTTCCTGCAGAACTGACAACAGAACTGCTACTTAAATGGGAAGAACGATTTCCTCATAGAAGGAAACACTCTAACACAAGTAGTTTCCAAGGTTTACAAACATAACAGAAATACCAAGAATCCCTCAGGATCACAGTATGGATATATTAAAGTTTGTTTTCCAGTTTTTGTGAGAAGCAAAAGACACTTCAGAATTTGGGGTTAGCAACTGTTAAAAAAAACCACAGTTTGTTTCTGCATGGAACATCCACTATATCCCTGCAAGAGATGGTCCGGGCATGCCAATGGCCAACAGCAGGTCACAACACAAGAGGAGACCTCATTCCCATAGACAGCTCAAAGCAGTTTCCAGTCGAGTCACACGCTCGCACCTCTCCCTCCTAAATAGGTCAGGCAGAAATCCATTATCCCAGAGTTAAAAGTTTGACTTTAGACTTCCCATTTGCCTGCTGGAATTAGAGAGTTAACAGAAACCTGGGTTTATTTGGGGGTTTTCCATGTGCGTGCACACACGCATCCATCTATCCAAGCAAAATGCTGCTACCATATTTTAGCAATGTGAATACTGCTGGTTTGAAGAAAATGGGCACAGTTCCCTTTTTAGAAAGAACAAATTGTTCAGAACAAGGACAAATGCAACAGAGAAATCAGGCACCGACTCTTGCTTCTGCTGTTTCAAGCTTCTGGTACATGCAGCTCAGAGACAGTCTTTGCATGATTTTTTTCTGTATATAGACCAAACATTGTTCAAGAATCCCCCCATAACCACCTAATGCTCCTAAAGAGCAAATATTTACAGTGGGGGTGGTGTTTATATTATCAGATACAGAAGGATTTAGAGGGCACCCTGATCTTCTGTTTGCTACAGACAGGAGACAACCATTGCCCACAGGGCCAGAGTAATTGCAGTGGAGCAGATTCTTGCTTCACTTGAGGGTAGCTTAGATACAAAATGTGGGGTTTGCTGCAAACTGTGTTAAAACCACCCCTTGAGATTGAAAGCCACAGAAACAGGTACTACAAAGAAAGGGAGTATAGCCCAACCCCATCATCACATAGGGTGAACTTGCAGCTACATCTCCAGTTAACCAGGACATAGAACCTGACGCCATCCCAGGCTCCTTATTAGTCCAGAGACATATGGAATTCCCAAACCTGCCCTTACTCTCTTGTGAAAGCTACAGATTACTCCAGTCTTTGCTGGGGCTTTAATTCGACTCATTACCACAGATTTATCCGAGTTAATACTTTTTCTCCACAGGACACCATGAACTTCAGGGGAGATGCAAGAATAAAAAGGCCAATGTTATGTCTCTCAATTTTTCTCTCAGTGCACAAAAATGAACCGATATCCCCACAGCAATTTCAGGTTGACCGATTCACACCTCCAAAGGTTACTCATCTCAGAATGAAATAACCTGATGTCCTCAGAGAACTAACAGGGACACCAATGAGTCAAGACAGCTTTTTCAACCCCACATTAATTTTGCAGGCATTTGAGTTAATACCTATAGAGCCACAACAAAGATAATAGGGATTATTTTGTTAAGTAGCAGTCATCTCCTCTCTGTTAATCAAGCTCAATGGCCATAATAATAAAGCTTGAATCTCCGGTGTTGGAGAAGATGGAATTTAACACTCCCTTCTGCCATCAGAAAGCAACAGAAAAAAAAGACCACACAGCATGGAGACCCCTTAGGGGATTTCTTGAGGTCACTAAGAAGAATTCAGCTTGTCTAAGAAATAAATCCATACACAAGTTTGTTCCTATGTTTTTAAAGGATGTTATTTTAAGTAAACATTCCCATACTGCAGCCACAACTGTCATGAAAACACCATGCGTTAGACCTTGGAAGCATAAGAGATGGCACCATGGAGAACTTCTCACTAATTAGACATGAAGCTGGCTTCCTTTAAAAACTTAGATAAAAAGCCTTGACTGATCTATTTTTCCATTACTTTGAGTTCAGGCAATGAAATTTAAATCACAGAAGCGCTAATTATTATTCTTCAAGTCAGCTTTTCATTACTGAGAGCATTCTCTCCAACACAGCAATCCCCAAATCTCTCTTCTAATCCTGGCAATCCCTTTCACTTGTTCTTTGATTGCCTGTAAAGCTGAATGTTAGCATTAAACCTCTCAACTCAAGGCATTGATCTGCATCCTGAGCATGGATCTGGGATTTCTCTGGAGCACAGATTTTTCTGGATCTCCCACCACCACTTGTGTATCTATGGATGAATGGGTATTTGGAGAAAGAGAGTCATCACTGGAAAGACAGGAGGGCTTGACAAGTTCCTATTCCCCAAGTTTCACTCACCACAGGGCAGAGCATAGGTGGGCCCAGCTACTAATCAGACACACGCTGGTCTTCCTACCCAACATCTTTAGTAACCTATTCCTTATTAGCATCACATCTCCTTCAGATAAGTGCCTATTTATGCCCATTCACAGCATTGCCCAGAATCATTTGTCATCAGGGCGCATCCAAGCTCCTAGAGGTTACTGCCAAACATCACTAGATAGAAAAGTGAAGACAAAAGGGGAGATGGAGTGGCTGCACTGGAGAAAGGAGAGGTTTAGGCGTATGGAAAACAAGCATGGAGAAAGCAGATGGGAACAAGCATGTCAGCAGTCCTCCTTGAGATGGTACTGTCCCAGTTAGTGACACCCCAGGTGAAACACCCCACACAGCTCTGCTGGTGACAAAGATGGAAGGCATGTCCTGTGAGGAGCAGCTGAGGACTTTGGGGTTGTCTAGATTGGAGAAAAGGAGGCTGAAGGACAACTTCATTGCTCTTGATGGCTTTCCAAATAGGGGGAGAAGGAAGTGCTGCTCTCTTCTCCTTGGTATCCAGTGACAGGACATGTGGGAATGGTCCAAAGGTGCACCAAGGGAGGTTCAGACTGGCCATTAGGAAGCTTTTCTTGACAGAGGCAGTGGTCAAACACCTGTAACAGGCTTCCTAGACAGGCAGTCGATGCCCCAAGCCTGTCAGTGTTTAAAAGGCATTTGGATAATGCCCTTAACAACATGCTTTCTCTTTTGAACAGCCCTGAAGTGGTCATTCAGTTGGACTAGATGATCCTTGTAGGTCTTTTACAACTAAAACCACTCTATTCTAACCATGTATTTACTTTGGAAAGAGATCAGATACTTCCATAGCCAGGTAATGGAGTGATCTCCCCATGCTGAAATAATTAAAACTCCCTTATATTTGCCTGTGAGGTGCTTGGTCCAAAACACTCTGGAAAAGCACATGCAACTGATTGCAGCTGCAGGATGTGATTCTCACACACAGCTGGATTAATTTTCTTCACTGTTCCAAGCAAACTGGCACCAAGGCTCAGCACCAGTCTACAGGATGGGAGTTCTATGGCAATTGCCTTTTGCAAAGAATAGGCCGGATTTGCAGCAGAAATACTCCCACTTTAAAGGCACAACTGCTGCCCTTTGAGTAACTGACTTTTTGCTTAAGCAGAAAAGCAGAGTTTTGGGAACTTCATTACAGAGGGAAGCAGCACACTGCAGCAATGGGTCAGGTTGCCAGGGCCCTGCACCAAGTCCCTCTCTCCGTGGAAAGCATCTTTGGCAGGACAGGGTTACACAAGCACCGCTTGACTTCTGCTCGCTTTGGCATCTCCAACACCTTTATTTTTATCCCCTTAAATTCACACAGCAGAATACAGTCTTTTGAGAAACCATGTGCAAGCTCATCTCTTTTCATGCCAGCGCAGCCTTTCCTCCCCTTCCTCTTCTCTTTTCCCTTTCCTATTACCCTTTTCGAGGTCTGAAAGAAAACACTTTTCAGATACTTAAAGGTTACAAGTTAACTTAGTTCAGCAGCGCCTAAAAGAAAGCATTTCTGCTAAAAGGAAAGAAAACAAACAGGGTACCCTGTGAACTTTAAAAGCACAGCAGCAGATTTCCACGAGGCTCCATCCACATCAAGCAAAGCAAGACCTTACTGAAGGTTCTCTCCCCTGTTTGTACAAGCATTCCCTAATTATCTCAGGAAAATAATAGCTGGGTTAGTTTAAACGGGCGGTTTAAATTTTGCCTTAAGTCTATTAGGGAAGAGCACACCTCTGCATACAGAGAGAAGTGCAGTGCAGCAGGAGCAGTAACTCCAGGCGAGTCAAGATGACAAATAGCAATTCAATCTCAAGCTGTTTGCAACCTAAATATCTATCCTCAGCTCAATGCAACAAAGCCCTCATTTGATTTCACCCTGCGTAGATAAAAATCATTAGACATCACAACACAAATCTCTCCAGTACCTTAGTCGGGGCCAGTGTTTAATAGCACAGATTAGCTATGAAACTGCTGTAGCAGCAAACAGACTTTAATGTGGTCTTGGCTCTGTTTAAACACTGACAGTGATTTTAAGGGACAAGTTCATCCTTGTTCTGCCCTAATTATTTCAGCATATTAGCACCTGAGGAATATTTGACTTAACCACCCCGCCCCCAGTTTAAATTCATTATTTATGCACAGGCCAGCATGGATTACATGACAAACATGACAGATCACTTCTCTTCTGCTGTAAGAGTGCCATTAAAAATAAAATGAGGATTTAGTTAGCTATTGACTGAACCACTGGGGGGGGCAGGAAGCTGAAGGACTTAATGCAGAATGAAATTACGGAAACTAGAGAGTCAATCAGAACATTGCCTTAGGTCAGCTCATTTGTCCTCCAGCCAAAGCAGGGCTGTCGCTGCTCCAAGCTCTCTCCAACCACATTGATGTTTTTGATGTTGGGAACCCACCTATAGTATAGAAGATGATTTTATTGTTCCATAAATCTCCCACTCTGAAGTTCTGCACGCACTCATACAAACTTCCTTATCTGAACCACCCCATTCCTGCAAGGCATGCCCACCTTGTGCTACAATCTGCATCCCTGCTACGCCAGCCACCCTGTTGCAATGAATCTCTCCATCTTCTGCACTGCCTGGGTGGTTATTTGGCAATATGCACAAACCAGTTCCTCACACGTTCCCAACTCCTCTTTCTGTGCTTGCCAACAGCAAGGCTTGCACTCAAAGTGTTGGTCCTGCCCTACAAAAAAAAAAGGGGGTGCAATACGCCTAAAATTGGGAAAGGAATTCACCAAATCCACAGCTCTTGTCATTCTTGCTTGCCTGTATTTTATGTGAAAATAAGAAAATATCAACAACCCCATACCCCACCCCAAACAAAACCCAGCTGCAGATACACCTATTTGGGACACACCACAGAACTTAAAGCAAGGACATCCATTTGCCAATTGATGGATGCTGGCTTGGGTACCACAAGGCCAAATGAGGGCCGCTTCAGAGCTAAAACCAGCTCTACCACTTGCATTAGAGCCACAACACTCCAGCTCAGGCTATAAGCAACTAGGCCTGGCAAGACAGGGAGCACATAGCACAGATGTGCTAACGGAGGAAAGCTCTTTCACAGGACGGTGACAAATGGAGGTTCAGTTTGCTCACAGACACCTTTCTCCCACTTCCCAGTTCTCACTTTCCCTTCCCATGCCTGTTTGGGAAGCAACTGCTCAGTTCCTCCCTAAAGAGCCTTCTTCACCCATCCCTTTAGTTGCCTCACCAGACCCTAGCCCCAGGCTACAGAAATCACTGTCCTCTCACAGCTCAGCTCTGAAGCACAGAAGATGATAAAGCTAAAGAGGCAGCAAGTCTGTCCCAGCTCTGGCTCTTCCCAGCTCCCTTTATCTCTCCAGTCTTTGGATCCCTCCATACATGAGACTGGGGGACACCCAAGCATCTCAGGGCAGTTTGAACTTCTTTTTGCAACAGTTCTGGAACAGGCAATTTAATACAGCATAGGGCACACAGGTGATGCTGATAAAGCAAATCAACAACATCAAACCCAATGAGATCTTAAGGTCCCTTCCAACCCTAACTATTCTATGATTTGATAAGAACAGGACTACAATGCAACAAAACTGCACTGAGTATGACCATAAGACCACCGACCCCTGAATCCCCTTTCAGAAACTAGTAAGACATTAGTGAGGAATTGGGAAAACAGTAGAAGATCAAAGGAAATATTTACTGCTGCCTTCCTGGTATATTCTCTCTGCTTCCAGCAACTGGCATCTTGGGGACTTCTTGAATCAAAAATAATGCATACATTGCATTTAGGTCTTTGCAGACTCAAATTACTCAAGAGGAAGGGCCCCTTGGCTCATCTATGCTTTTTAACAGCAATCACTCACCTATTGAGTGATTTCTAGCTTTTGGTCCATTTTTATTGTCTATGTTTTGGTTGCTGAGAGGCAAAATTTCATCTTATTAATAGGGCATATTTCTGAGCTATATTTTAATCTACTTCTTGCTGTAGTAAATATAGCTTGAAAATGCTAGTACGTATTACCGCAAGTCTTTCTAAATCCAACAAATGTAGTAAGTTTGGAAAAAAATAACAAAGCAAGCATAAATGCCAACACATATTTGTAAATATATATATATATCTCTCAGGGAGACGTTAAAGCATCTGTCTACTAAAAAGCATATAAGAAAGCTGGTGTCCAGCTGGTGTTTCTGAGATGTTCCACATCCCTGGATGGGTTCAAGGCCAGGTTGGATGGGGCTTGAAGCAACCTGCTCCAGCAGAAGGTGTCCCTGCCCGTGGCAGGGGATTGGAACTGGCTGAGCTCTAAAGTCCCTTCCAACATAAACCAGTCTGTGATTCTAGCAACACAGGATAAAATAAAATAAAAAGATATCCCAAAAATTGCATTACTTAAATTGAAAACCCCTGGCCATGGATTCCTTGCTTTTTTCTCCCCAAATTCTGTACCAATATTTCCCAGAACGATTCCCAGCCTACGCTTCTAAATTATCACTTCATTTCCAGTGCCTTCTCTCCACAGCAAGGAAAATCACTGCTATAAAACTTCTCCTTTTACAACCGAGATGGGAAACCCTCCATGAGATTACCCATTCCCTCCCTTGTAAAATAGAGAGGAAAATGTCATTCCAGGAAATAGAAACGTTAAAAAAAGACCAATGAAACAAAGGCAACTCCTGCACGCAATGTTGCTCTGCCCCTCTGAGTCAGTAATAAAGAGGAAGGAAGGAAAAAACCCAGATAAAATAAATGCCAAGGAGGAGGTGTGGATGCAGCATGTTTATCCCAGTGGAAGAGGGTAGGCTGTAAGAGGCCATGCAGCGCATATGGACAACGCAACCACCACCTTGGTGTTTACAAACGTTTGGATACAACCAAACAGGGAGTTTCATTGTCCCCACTGCACTCATGTCACCCGTCCCCAGTGCTGAGATTCCAGGGACAGGCTGCCAGAGGACACACAGTGCCAGTTACACAAGAGAGGCGCAGAAGCAAACATGCAGCAGAAGGAAAGGGAGGGAAATAAGAAGTAACAGCTCAGCTGCACTCTCTCTTCCTGCTCTCACCAGCCTCCAAGTCAGGCTCTGGAGCAGATTAACTTTAAAGGGCACCGAAAGATGCTGACAGTCTGAGGTGAGCAGGACCCCTCTGTCTGCACACACAGCACAAAATTAGATGGCTGGGGACCACAAGTGGTTGCAGTGATAACGCAGAAGGGGATAAAACCTTCTGATGTTATGTACCACTAGTTATATTGTACTAATACCATTGTACTCTTCAAGTCAAACTCTAAACTGCACCTCACAAACAGGCACAGGGAGACAAAAAAGCCACTCTAAAATGAAGCTCTGCTGGACCACAAAGTTTTCATGAAGTTTAAAATATACACGCTTCTTGTATTCAAGATAAAAGGGAAAAAGACCAGAATGGTAGTTTGGAAGTTGAAATAAAACACCAAGCAATAATTTTGAAGATGGATACTCTTGATATGCCTTGGAAAAGAAGCCTGGACCAAGCACACACAGCCAGAACTGAGCCAGTTCGATCCAACCCTCCCTGAAAGAGGGGAGGAATGCGGGTGCCAAAACACAGAACCCGGACGACACTGCGCTCCAGCACTCCAAACCCCATCCTACACCAGACTTGGCTTATTCAACTCTTTAAAACACTGTCTTTATTCTGCATTCCCCAGGAGCCCCGGGTCTCACAGGCGCTCAGCACCACTTTACCGACAGCAATTAAAACCCGATCTTATTTTCCGCTACTACATAGAGCGGCAGACAAACGGGACAGCGTTATGTGTCTCCCCCACGGTGTCAGCGGTATTTCGGGATGCCCGAGCTGCGGGACTCGCAGCGCGGCCGCGGAGGTACCGCGCCTGCCCAGCGGGCGGGGAGGGTTGATCGCCTCCGCCGTATTTCCCCGATTTAGAGGTTTTGCGGGTTATTTTCCTCTCCTTTTCCAGCAATGGCAGGGAAAGGCAGCGCAGCCCCGCTCGGCACCGCTTGTCCCCGCACAGCGCGGGGAAGCGCATCGGGAGATGGTGGGGGGGTAAAAGGAGAAGGAAAACCACACACACGTTACAGAAAAGGAGCACAGAACTCACCTGGTTTGGGATTTTTCCTCCCTCTCCACGACCATAAAACGAGACGGGAGCCAGGAGCCGGTCACCGGCGACGGGAGAAGCTGCAAGCCGCGGGCCCCACAATGGGGATAGCGGGGCCGGGTGCGATGCAGCCCTCACGCTCCGGGGTAGGTGTTGGAATAACCCCACTGCGGTGCAGCTCCCCGGGGTGGGTGCAAGGCAGCCCGCTCCCCCGGGATGGGTGCTGGCTGGCAGCCCGCCCGGCGCAAGGCAGCTCTCGGGATGGGTGCAGCGGGGCTTGGCACAAGGCAACCTCGCTCGGGGGCGGGTACTGAGCCCACCTCCCCGTGCAGCACCCCGGGACGGGTGCTGAGCCACCCTCGAGCCAGGACAGCCTCCCGGGGCTGGGTGCAGCGGGGCTGGGTGCAAGGCACCACTCTCAGGGAACGGGTGCAGGGCAGCACCCCGGGCTGCAGCAGGAGCAGGGCGGCCCTGGGCCAGTAACTGGGGGCCGGAGCAGGAGCTGGGCCCCCCCGGCCGTGTCCGGCCGCGGCAGCGGGAGGCGGCACCGGCGGAGCACAATGAACAGCGGCGCCCCCGCGGCCGCCCGCTGGGCAATGACATCACCCCTCTCGCCCGCCGGGGCGGGGCGAGCGGAAGCGCCGCCGCCTCCCCATTGGCTGGCCCCTGCCGGCAGAGGGGGATTCTGGGGCTTGTAGTTTTATGAGGGCGACTTCCGGAAGGCAGTGCGTTGGGTGAGGACTCCATTTCCCGGCAGGCTCCGCGATGCACGGCTGCGGTAGGGAGGGAGAGGGGGCGAGGACGGAGGTGGTGCGGCCGCCATGTTGATGGCGTGAGATGGTTTTAGCTTGGGAGAAGCGGCCGAGTTGCCGGGTTAAAATGTTGGAAAAGGGGGAGGATGGGGATAAGGCTTGGGCTCAGGAGTGGACAGAGCTTGTGTGTAGCGGGTGAAAGAGAAGGGGAAGGCTGCGGAGTCGCTGAGCGGGCGCGGCGGGTTGTGTCGCGCAGGGTCCTGAAGGACATGGCGTAGCGGGCGGTTGTCCCTGTGTGCCCGCTGGTTCTGGGCAGGGTAGTGTAGCTCCATGTCGGGAGTGAGGCAAAGGCAGGAGTCCGTTTGGGAGCTTACCCTTTTTGCGGGCCGGAGGGGAGCCCGTGAGCCTGCGGCAGCGGGGTCCTGCGGCGGGCAGGCCTCGGCAGCGCGGGAGCGGCGCCCGCTGAGGTGGGTCTGAGGGGGGAGCGGCGGGTGGCTGCTGGGCACGGCTGTGAGGGCAGGCAGCTGCGGAGCTGTGCTGGGACGGCGCTGGTTGTGGAGGGGAGGCTGCTGTGTGCGGTGCAGGGAGCCGGGGTTGGCTCCGGTGGCTGTCGGGATTGTGTCCCTTGCGCCCTGCGGGGACAGGGGCTGTAGCTGCCGAAGTGTTCGGCCTTTGCTAGGGATGAAGCGTAGACTGTGGTTTACAGAGCGGCGGTGAAGCCTTGGCTTGGCCTTGGTGGGGAGGCCCTCGTCAGGAAGCGGCCTGGGAGGTGCCCTTATCGCACAGCAGGTGACAGCCTGTGCTTTGCTGGTTTGGGGCTCTTAAGGGTTGTGACTGATGTCTGGTAACTGCATTAATAGTTTTTGGGTGTCAGAGAAACGTGGTTTAATGTGACCAGCAGGAGGAGCTTTGCTCTCTCCTGAAGACAGCTGTCGTCAGTGTGTCTGAAAGAGGATATATTTAGAATTGGGTACGAGGCAGAAGCTCTTCCTTGTGAGAGTGCTGAGGCGCTGGCACAGGGTGCCCAGAGAAACTGTGGCTGCCCCATCCCTGACAGTGTTCAAGGCCAGGTTGGACGGGGCTTGGAGCAAGCTGCTCTAGTGGAAGGTGTTCCTGCCTGTGGCAGGGGTTGGAACTGGATGAGCTTTGAGGTCCCTTCCAACACAAACCATTCTGCGATTCCATAGAGACATAAAACAACCTTGAAAAAGCTGAGAGAATAGATGTGATATTGTGAGACCTGTCAGCATGGTATGGGAGAAGCCAAGCTAACTTGCTTCCCTGTTCTCATATGTATGCTTGTTGTCTAGGTTGGCATGGCTTAGCCAGCTGACTAGATGCTCTCTTGAGTTTCAGCATACCCTCTGGCTAGCATCTAGGAAGTAGGATAGGTTTTGAGCAGCGGGTTGTGGACTCCTTGTGCGGAACACCATCCCTGTGCTGGTTTCTATGTCAGGGAAGGGGGAATGATCCGCTCACCAAGTGAGAGGTTTAACTAATCTCTATTAGGCTTATGGGGACTGGAGTTCCCTGAAATAACACGTGGAAAATACCACCTTTGTAAGGGAGGCCACTCAAAATATTGCATGTTTTGTGAAATAACCCTTTCTAGTTACAGCTGATTCCTGTGCAATAAAGTACTTTATTGATTCAAGAAGATACTCCACTGAAAGGAGATGTGGTAAGTTCTACAGGCTCGCTGGAAGTCTTAGCTGAAGTCTAATAGTGGTGTAGCTCAGCAAAAATGGGGTGTCAAGGTTTTTATTTCATACATTGGCTCCTCCTGGAGGTAAGTACAATGCACTTGCTCAGGATATTGCCTCACAGTAACTACAGAGATGCAGTAGTCTTGTATGCCCCAGGGTGCGCTTGAATGGTGGAGGAATGATGTTATGAGATCTTCTGTGATGCAGTTACTTCACCGGAATCTTGCAGCCTTTCAAGATGTGTTGATGCTACAGCAGTGTGTGCCATTCTTCTGTGTGTTTCAGTCCACACTGCTGTAGCCTTCAGTAATGGTTGCATGTACCTGAAAGAGTTCTGAATTACAAGCACAGCTTCTTCTATTTATTTTCTACTCTGCTGCTTCTCTATGCAAACACTTTGAGCTTAAATGTGTCCACTGTGGACTTTAACCCTATGCTTGTATCATGCAGCTGATACCAAGTAATGATGCTAAGTGTTGCAGTGGACTAACTGGAAGGAGGCTTGGTTGGCTCTTCTATAACTGGCAGAAAAGGTGTGAAATCTGCCTACTGGCCTAATGACAGTTTGCTTTGTTATTTAAACTGGTTGAGAATTGTTTTCACCTCTGTTGATTCCTCTCCTTTTTTGTGTCAGTGCTGCTGCTCAGGGGAGGAGACAAGGATACATCCTGCTTTCCACATAATGTGTTTCATTGTTTGTATTATGTTTCTTTGAGAATGTCTCAGCTAAGAGTTGCTATAGCATGTTTAAATGCAGAAAAAAGAATTAACTTCAGAAAAGACCCAAAATAATGCTTGTTACAGTAGACAAAATAGGTTTTTGTACATGTTCACTTTTATCAGTTTGGAGTGTCTGATACTTGTCAGTGTCTGTTTCTTACTCATCACAACTTGTCAAGAGATGTTAATAATGAAACCGATATCACATGTCTCTAACTTGGATGCTTTGTTCAACTGAAGCACTAATGTCCGAGTCTGCTCTGCCCCAACAGGCCTTACGTGCAAGGTCCACAAGAAGCTTGGAGTGTTTTGCAGAAACAAGCATTGTTTCAGCATTTCTTAAGACAGAAGGTGATGATAGAATTGAAAGTCTTTGGCATTTCTTAAGTACATGGGTATGCTCTGGTTTAGTGTTGTTAACAAAAACTTACTCTGGCATCCTACACTGCAGAAAGTATGGGTTGTCTTTGTTGCTAAAGTGATTTTGGTCACTGTGGCCTCAGGTAAGGAGCTACCCAGGGTCCTGAAGACCAGGATAAGTGTTTGGAAGATCCTGCTGGAGGAAATCGCAGAATGGTTGAGGTTTGGAAGATGCAGATGAGGATAAGTAGGAATGTGTGATGCCTTTGATGGGAGGAGAAATTGCTGACTCTTTAAGTTCATACACAGAAACCTGGCTTTGTATCTCAGCTTTCATTCTCACAAGGTCTCTTCATGAAAACTAAAAGGATTTGAATACTCTTAATTGAACCTTCTGGGGATAATACACCAAAACCACACAGTCTGCATGAGAAGCACACGCATGAGATCAAGTGTACAAAATGTGATAACACAGCTTTTAAGGTGTGTGATGTTCTGCTGTCGGGGTCTCAACATCCATATGAGTGCAGGGTGGGGGCCTGGAGGTATGTTGGGGTTGTCTCAGTTCTTGCACATCTGTTGTCAGGGGTGATGTATGCAGATTAGCTGGATAAAAAGCTATTCAGGTGCACTCACAGGGCGGAATATGGTTTCTAAGGGTGATATGATCTATACTGGATTTGGCACGTAAATTTTGTTTTAAAATCCCATGATCTTGGTACTCCCAGTTGCAAATTGTAGTTGTCTACAATCCCCTTGGAGGAGAGGAGGAGAGGTGCAGTGTTGCTCACCAAGTGCTTACTCCAAAGCCTGTGGGGGCATGATGTAAACTCTGTCATCTTAAAGGCACCGCTCAAGAGTCTGGAGGTTGAAGAAACTGCTGTGAAGGGTTCTTGTTTGCAGTTGTCTCCCATAGAGCTATATCCCAAAGAGCTGGCGGAGGTGAAAGGTGAGAATTCAGCTGGGTGGAACAGGTGAGTACTTCTGTATCATGTTACTGCTTCCAGGTATCTTAATGATAAACACTGTTGTCGATCTTGTTCTTGAACAGGGAGCACTTAATAAAACGCAGGAGTGGAGGACTTCCGTGCGCTTTCAGGTATTCTCAAAGAAATTGTGAGGAAGCAGCTGTTAAACCAGTTTCTGGAAGAACCTTGTATTCCTGTATAGCCAAAATGGATTGTAAAACTTCTGTGAAAGTAATTCTAGTGGCTAACGATAAAGTGTTCACTTTTTTTTCCTCTTTCAGCGCAAGGAGAGTGCTCCAAGGGCAGTCAAGAACCTCTTCAGATCCATGGACATGCTCTTCAAGTGAAACATGGGAGCAGTTTGATAGCAGCTGCACAGCAGGAAAGGGTGTGCAGGCTGCTGCGAGTCCCTGGTTCGTAAGAACTGGTATCCAAAAGAACTCCAGTGGAGAGAAAAACTCCATTTCTTCCACAACTTATAACTCCCTTGAATTTAGATGAGAGCTCATCTCACACTGAAACAGGAAATCACTTTTACTGTAGGTGCTAGAGAAGGTCATTGGAACAGGGCTGGTCAGAGCACTGTGAGCCTTGGAAAAACTGCAGGTAGTTGAAGAGCCTCTAATTGTGGAGGGCACATTTTTTGAGGGTGCATGAGCAGTGGGGGAAACCTTTATAAACAGAGAAGTTTCAAAAGCTGAGGATGTTCCTGCAGCTATTAGCTACATACATCTCTTCAGGTGAGGTGGCCCAAGATAAACACAAGACTGTAGGGTGTAGGCAGGGTCACATTTGTCTTGAGAGCATACACACGCCTTGAATAGCTTCAAGTTTTGTCAAATACAAGCATTTACTGGTTTAAAAACAGCAGCATTGCCAGGGTTGGGCAGACCAAGCAAAGCCATGTGCCTGATGGCAGCACTGCTCTGAAGATGAGCCTGCCCCAGCCATTGGGCTGCGAGACGCAGGTGCACAAATGAGTCCAATGGGCTTCAGGGCTGAGGATAAACACTTCGGTTGCCTGTGTTCCAGCTTTGACACATGCAAGGGGTGCACCTGAGTGCTTCCATGTGGAGCGAGGTAACGCGGGTTGTGCTGGTTCGGATGTATGTTGTGTGTGCACTGCCCTCTGCAGCACGGAGCTCACTAAAACTCGGTACTACGCAAAGCGGGGGACGTGCTGCGCCTAGTTCATGCGCTGTGTGTCCCTTGCTCCGTTGGCACTAATCCTGGAAAGGTCTGGTTTTGTTGTGCAGTGGTGAACCTGAGTTGGTAACTGATACTGTTCAGTGCGCATGTAGGTGCCAGACAAGTAGTCTGTGAGCTGACAAATGCTCAAGCACAGCATGAGCTGCTTCTCCTTGAGGAAAAGGGGGAGAGGCAGCAGGAATTGTTTTGAAGAGTTTCGTAAACTACTGAAACTAAAAGCCCATTGAAAATGTGGAAAACACACTATAGGAAATGAATGCTGTAAGAAAAGCAATGTGAGCTTTCATTTGTGGCAATCTTCCAACACTGTGCCTTGTCCGTATTCTTGTGAGGTTTGTAGGAGAATACTGTTGGACATGGGGAGAGTGTGAGAGCCATAACCAGAGGTAAAAGCTCCACAACTGGAATTCTAGACTGTGCACCATTAGTAATGTTAAGAAAGTCCTGCAACTGAATTGGTAATGGTGGAGTCCCTGAGGGTGCATGGTGGTGGTCTCATGCTCTCCACCTGCATGAATGCAGTGCTGCTGAACTGCACATTGCTTCCTATATGATTCAGCTTAAAATACAGGCTTTGGCAGCATGAGCAGCTAAACACTAGTATTACAGTCAGAGCATTCCTTAATGCACACAAGCCATTTCCCTTTGGGTCAGTCATGCTGCACTGGAAAAGCACATGGCTCGGGAGAGCGGCATTGGATCGTGTCTCCTGTGCCGGGATTACCTGGGTTTGCTCCTCTCTCTTGCCTTGAACTGTGCTGTTTACCCAAACTTTCAGTCTCTCTATGTGTTATCACCAGTTTGTTCTTCTCCACCATGAGATTATTTTTTGTTTGGTTTTGTGCTGTTCCTCTGCAAATGCCTCTTCCTGGAAAATTGGAAATGACAGTAAGTATCCCGAGTTCCTAGCCAAGTTTCCACTCACATGGTTTCACTTGCTCCATTCTGTCAAGTTATTTACATGTAGCGTCTGAAGGATGTAATCTAGTGGGCTGCTGGGAAGCAGCTAACCTTTGTGTCCTGGCTCTGGTCCAGCTAGGCCAGGTTTAGACAAGCCTGCTTGCTCACCATGAATTGAGTGTCTTGCAGCCTTTGGTTTGCTGTTGCATGATTTTATGAGAGTGTGCTGTGCTGGTTTTGTAAGGATTTAAAACTAGAATGTTAGGATCAACCACTTGACCTACTGAGCTGTGCAACCCAGAGCCTCTTCTGAACCTTGCTCTTCAGCATGCACAAGATCAAGGGCTCTCCACATGAGGATGTGCTTTTCAGGTCTGAGTAGCTGTGATAATCCTGCAATATAGGAGAGGTTTTTCAAAGCCATAAAAGTGTGAAGCTGACTATTACACTTGCTTAAAGTGGAGCACAGTGCTGAGGTTCTGGGTTCATGCATATCAGAGCTGGTTTGTATCTGGTAGAGCCTTTTTGGGCATGCTTACCTGAGCTCTCAGGAAATACACTTGCACAATGCAGATACCATGGTGGCACTGCATGTGTGACCCTTTGTGCCACAGTACACTATTCCCTTTCATGCCAATGCTATCTGGAGTGGCACAGTGAGCTATCAGTGTGTCCATCAGGGTGTTCTTGCACACTCCCTGCCCTGTGTGTGCTTTTCTGTGGCTGGGATGGAAGCAGAGGAGGTTTGTGAGCTGGTTTAGAGCATTTGCAGTGCAGCACAAAAAGTGCACAGTGGAAGTCAGAAGTTCTTGGGCTTGTTGCTGAAGCCTCTGTCTCATTAAATGGTGCAGCTAAGGCTGCTGTGGTTCATTTGCAGGGGGGAGCAGCAGGGTGTCCCTTGTGCATATGGATGCTTTTATTAACCCTGTTTTTCTGCTTTAGGTCTCGTGACTGGCCAGGCAGCAGCCTCCTGAGAAACCCTGATGTCTGTAAGATGCACTGGTGGTTGCTAGATGTAGTCCAGACAAATCCCAGTGGGATAAGAGAACTGGAGTAAGACACGGAGCAGTTTTCTCCTAAATCTGAGGGGTTTTGACTGTTAGAGAGTACCAGTACAATCTCTATGATGGAACCGATTCCTTACATTTAGCAGTTCATATGTTACCCCTGCACACACATCCAAAGTTCCCTTTTATATTTAATGGCAAAGTAGATTTGTAAAAAGAATTAGGTACTGAAGTGTTTCACGTGTGACAGATGAAAAGCCTAATCTCAGTTTTCTAAACCAACATATTTCCAATGCTCCTGATAGAAGTGAGGTCACTTCTCTACCATAAACTCTTGCAATGCAAACATGATTTACTGCCTCCATTCTGATAATGGTGAACGTTGTCCTCTGGTGAGGACGATGTGGTGGCAGCTGTTTCAGAGTTGATGTGCAGTGGTTTCACTATATTCTCCAGTCAGTGTCAGCTAAAATAGTAATTGCATCCCCTAAGAGTTAGATTATTGCTGTTGTTACCCTTTCTGGGAAAACAGAGGTAGAGGCAGATGCAATCCTCATGTGAATTGATTGTCAGGAGGGTGTTGCACAGCCGAGTGGGTAGTGCATCTCCCCAGGGATGAAAGGCAGTCATCCCTGCTTGTATCAGTGGAGTCCGTTCAGCCTTCAGCAAATCCCCGTCGCTGAAAGCTCCTCTCATCTCCAGGGTATATTGTGACTGGAGTAACCACTGTCCCAGTGCTACTTCCTGGATACAAGTGGGAGAGGACAGTCTATTTTAGTAGGTCCAATGAAAATACATGAATTTGCTTAATCCTCATCATACATAATTAAACATTTATAAAATAATAATTTATACATATTTTAAGTCTATAAATACATAGAAGTATAGGCATACATGTATATGAAATATGTAAGTGCTTTTACATTTTGTATACATATGTATACATTTCAATATATTGAATATGTATGTACATAAATTGAATATGTATATACATATTCACCAATGTGTGTAGACATATGTACATTGGTGAATATGTATTTATAATTACCAGTTTATACAATATAAATTAATAAGTCAAGGGAATCACACTAAAACAGAGGAGCTGCTTGTTGCCAACAGGCTCCTGGGATCAAGATGCTGTTCTCTCTTGGGAGCAGCTCCAACGTGACAGTCTGGTCCCCAGCAAATACGATTGGTGTGAATCATATTGTTACAGTTTCTAATCATGTCTGTCTTTCAAACTCTCATCCTTGAGAAGGTTATTTGGCTGTGGATTAACCTTGTCATGAGCACAGAGGCATGTGATGTGCTTGGCCATGGAAGCAGGTACATGCAGGGTCTCATAAGTTCCTGTCAGCACCGAAGCATTGTGACTCTCCAGGACAACGTTGCTGCCATTCACTTGGAGCGGCATTGAGCCTCATTCATATGGGTTTGATGGTATCTCAGGTATTCCAATCTCTCACTGTAGTCAGTTGAGTTATCTAAAGGTCAATTTAGGTACAAATCATGGCAGCCAAAGGCCTGGTTTGGAATATGTCTGCTTCCCAGTAATATGCACGCTCTCTGGTATGGGTGAATCTGCCTCTTGGGAACAGTTGATTTACAAGTCCCAAAGGAAAGGTGCACCATGGACTTTTCCCTATGCTATGGTAGTGCTTTCGGTGCACAACCTCCAGGTAATGTTCATTTCAGTGGGATGCAAAGGGATGGCTACCCCAGCTTGCCTTGGATTTACTGCTCAGCAGTGAGGGACATTGTATTGCTTGTGTCCACCACGCACAAATGGCACTTGGTTTTGGTCATTGTGGTGTTTGTAGCTAGAACAGCTGTTAAGAGAGGGTTTGTGCCAACACACAGGTTATCCAAGTGTCTCCGTATCACCCATACATAGTACATCATGCTCAACATTCCTTCTGTAGGTTATGCCCTGATGGGTGTGAGAAGCCCTAAGATAATTCCCCATTTGTTCAGCTGTGTGGAGCTGCTGTTTCTGGTGGCTGTAGAATCCCATCTATTGCATCCCACCATTGTAAAGAAGAAAAAGCTTGGAGCAAAGCAAAGAGCTCTCCTTTCCTGCTTGTCTATTGAGATGACATGAACTGCTGGTGCAGGGGTCTGATCAGATGCTGCCCTCCATCCACCCCCTACCCTGGGTGGGGGACAACAGCATCCTAAGATGGAGGGGGTGAGGCGACGGCAGTGTCGAAAGGTGCTATCTCCCTGTGTCACTTTCTGTCCCCATGGCTTGTGTCCTCCTTCCTGAAACTCATTTCCATTCTTGTCTATAAACACCTGCTCCATATAGCCCTTTAGCACAAGCAGTCTTTACATTGAGGGGGCCTGGATGTGTCTTGACATGCCATTAGATGAATCTTTTTCAGGTCCTTATATGTCTTGTAACAAAGGGGACATTTACACGGGCAATGTCTAAGTAGTGTCTTTGCAGAGTTGTGTGTGGCCTCTGCTAAGTCTGACAAAGTCTTCTCATCAGTGGAACCAGGTTCAGACTGCCATGGCCCCATCGTTGTGGTCTTCCATTAGTCTTGCAATCCTTTCCTAAGTCAGAAGGCCCTGATGAACTCATGGTGTGAAGGTGGCTCCACATTTCTTCCAAGGGTCCTTTAGAGCAGGTTGATGGGAAGAGCAGGTTTGACCCATTGCCATTCTAGTAGTAGATGTTTCAGCCCCAGAGAATCCCTACATATTCTGTTTCTTATAATCATGAAATCGCAGAAAGGTTCACATTTAAGTCCAAGATGTAACATGGCTTTGTGTTACTTCTTTAGAAAACAGTAAAAATCAAAAGAAACCCTGCTTTGTAAATGTTAGAATGTTAGATTTGCATTTGATTTTAAATAAAATGAGTGCATGTGCTTACACAGGCAATGTTCAAGCAGGGTTTGTGGGTTTCTAGCCCATCTGTTTTGCCTACAGAGCAGGAAAGAGAACACAGATCACGTTAGCAGCCATAAACCTTTCTCTTTGCACATTAGCAGCCATAATTCTTTCTCTTTCTTCCCTATCACAGGCTCTCCTAGAGAGGTAGCTGTAAGTTCAACCCTGGGCTGGATGCAACTGTAAGGGGAGCGAGTTCCCCACCCGGCACCCTGTAATGCCAGTGGGCAGAGAGAGGGTCTCGGTCCCTCTGTCCCCCACTTCCCACTGCCCAGGTCCCATCTCTGAACCCTTCAGTGTAACCACATACTGCATGGTGCTGCAAAATGCATGTCAGAGGTGCTGATCTCTGCTGGCTTTGGAATGAGGGAGGCCGCTGTAGCTGCTTGCCCACTGTACTCGTGGGTTGCTACCAGCAGAGGGGGGCTGTAAAACCGTTTATATAGTGCTGTAATGTTTGAACACTTTACAGGTTAAATGTCAAGCTTCCTTTATTTCCTAATCCACCATTTATCTTAGGTTAGGAGATATAAGAAATTAAGTATTTAACAGAGATTTTCATGTGAGCTTTTCCTTGCTGTTTCTTCGGCTTTGACATTATTCTTCCACATGAGAATAATATTAACTTTAGGAAGACAGGTTTGGATTAATGTTGCTGTTGATTGGGAACTACTTCAGTCTAGGACCAAGATATATGAAATAAATAACTGTGGATAAGTTGTCAGTGTTCCAGCATTTATTAGGGATTGAAACATAAGATTCCATTAATAATGGAATTCATCTCGTCCAGCTTCAGACACCTTACGGGTGCCCAGACTGTGCCGAGGCTTTCCTTACACTCTGTGGAGAGGACTGCACACATGCCAGGGCTGATTTCAATCCTAATTTAGGAACCTAAGCTCACAGAACAAGCTTGCATGAGCCCAATCAACATTGGTGCATTTATAATTACTCTCATGTGCAGTCCCACTGCCTGTGACAGTTAATGAGTAGCTGGTTCGTTAGGTGAGTGACTATTATGTAGGGATGGGCTTAGTTCCTGTGCTTCTGTTACAGGGAGGCTAATCCGTCTCTTGAGATGCCTGTTCCTTTCTGTTGACTACAGAGGGAGCAGAGGTTAGATTAGCTCAGAGCAAGAGCTGAACCCTACACATCTAGCTGAGATACACCTCACCCTCTGTGCCTGCAGGCTGGTGTTACCAGTGTTGGGTAATACTCTGCCTCATCTTTAAAGGTGTCCATAGACTTAATAGGTTTTATAGATCTAATTTCATATCCAATGGCATAAAGTGTGACAGTTACTTACACAATTTGCAGATAGCAGTTAACTTTTCTGAAATCAGTGGAATTCCATGTGGGACCAATTGTACAGGTGTAGGTAGTTCAGGCTGTTGTTGACTGGAGATCTCTTTGGGAGCTGTAAATAATAAAAGGCAGTAGTGATAATGGAAAATTCATCATGTTCTAATATACAGTGATTTATATTCTCTATTATCATAGAATCACAGAATAGTTTGTGTTGGAGGAGACCTTGAAGCTCATCCAGTTCCAACCCCCTGCCATGGACAGGGACACCTTCCACTAGAGCAGCTTGCTCCAAGCCCCTTCCAACCTGACCTTGAACACTGTCAGGGATGGGGCAGCCACAGCTTCAATGAGGAGCTGATAACCTCTGGCTTTCCCTTCCGCAAAGCACAGGCAATACCAAACACTTATCAGTAGCATTTGCACCCTCCTCTTTGGCAGGAATCAAGCCTTTTGAAGTAGGTTCCAAAACCACAGTGCAAGGACGGTGTTTGATGCATTTGAACCCAGAGAAATGCCATGAGGATGATTAAGGGATTAGAGGAACAGGGTCAGGAGGATAAGACAAAGTTACTGCAGGCAGGGGGGTGTATTCATGACACCAGCATATACTGGGCTTCTGGAACCATTCCCAGTCTACACCTGATTGTACGGAGCTTCTTGCAGGATTTATGTGTTCCCAGCACCTGTACTCTGCTTGAGGTTAATAACATGAAAAACCTTGTGTGTGATCCCTTGCTGTAATGGCCTGTTAATGTATGTATGGGTTTTCAAGCTATGGAAACAACCCATGATTTATGGAACAGCCTTTTCCTGTTTGCAATGATACGGTGAAATACTGAGTCATCTCTAACCCTTTGGTATTCCTTGTGCAGGCTCTTTGTGGTTTGCTACCTGTCCCATAGGATTTGGATTGATGATACCAGACAACAGATTTTACTTGAGCTTTGACTCAGTTTTTTCAGCTTCGGATGAATTACTGCCCTTTCCTAGGGAAAAGGTTTGAGCTACATCACTGCTGATCTGAATCATAGTAAGTTGCTTAAAAATGAGCTTTTAGTTTGGGTTGAATTAATGAATTCTTGATTTGGGGAATTAATTGCTTGCATTTACTGCATGCCAAGGCATTTAACCATCCTCCCATAGCGTAATGAGTCCCAAGAGTCCAAGAAGTTCTGGGTTCAGCTGGAAAGTAGATAGTGCAGTATTCCACCAGGCTGTATTTCAGTGCCTTTTGGAGAAAGCCTCTAACATCACTGACACCTCAGTAGCAGGACATCTGACCCTTGGAGTAGGTGTCTGAACACATAACATAAATGCTCTCATCAGGCTGGCACAGTTGGGTGTTTTATGCTTCAGAACGTAGCAGGGGCTTAGGTAAAGCAGGCTGGATGGTCTATGTCATTCACGGTGGCTTAGTTTAGTTTAACTTTGACTCTAAAAGCAACATTTTGACTGAGGAGCTTCATTTCAGTGGCTACATAGTGCTGGGTACACTGACACATAGCTGGAGTCTGCAGAGCTATGTTGTTGTTAATTCCTTTCTGCCAGTGAGACATTCCTGTTCATCTCTTGAACACTGTCATCAGTTACTGGTCTTGCCTGTCCCTGGACCCAGCTGGTACAGTGTGAGCTCCTGCATAGCCTATATGCCCATTGTATAACCATCGTGCTTCCTAGAACCTATTCCACAAAGAGGAAAGAAGATGGAAGAAGCCAAGTGACATCAGTGGAATAAAAGAGCCAGCAGTTTTCCAGGTTTGAAGTGCCTTTGGATAGTGACAATTTGCTGTTGCTTTGTCAAGGCACAGGATTTAGCAAAGGAAAATATGGATGTGATGTGGTTTTCCCATGGAATATTTTAATGGATGTCTTCAGCTTTCCCAGTGGGATTTTACTTTATTAGAGCAGGGATTGGTCACCACTCACTTGATCTGGATGAACCTTCTGCCAAAATCAACATAGAAGGAATTGACAGGGTGGACTTTAGTAACAGGGACATTGTGCCATGTGTGAGGGGAGCACACATGCAGAGAAGGGACCATTTCTCTTTCAAAAAGCAGCTGCTTATCAGCAAAACAAGCTCTGCTGTTTCCTGCAGATGTCTTGTCTCTGCCTTGCAGCAAGCGCTGAGAAGATGCTTCAGCTTATGAGAAGCCAAGGGAAAGAGATTTACGATAGTAACAATGTCTATGCACGTGCTATTTTAACTCCAGTCATTCTGAGCAGAACTAAGACAAGCATCAAAACCAGCTGGGCCTTCAATGGTTAGAAATCATTGCAGTTATTCGAGGGTCTGTTCTACTGCATCAAAACACGCTGCAGCTTCTGTGGCAAAGGAAGGAAGCACATGATGGTATAACAGCATGCTGAAGTATCACACACTGTCCTGCTGACTGGTCATGGGTGGCTTGGGGCAGATGTGTCAGTCTTCCAGACATATCACTGCAAAACCTGAGTGTATGAAAAATGCCACTTATTTACATACACAAAGATCAATCTTTAGCAGCAGAGATGAAAGCAGTGCACGGAGCAATTGTATCTTTCTGAACACAAGTAGTGAAGAGTCTAAGAACTGAATTATAGTAATGATGCCACTTCTCTCCTCCTTCTTCTCCTCACTCTCCCCTGAAGCACTGCAACCAAACTGGTAGTACACAATGTCTTCACAAGCCTGAATGCTCACTCACACAGCAGAACATGGGAGGCTTTTAAAAGGCCCCTTGGTAACTGGCACAAGCAAACTTTGTTTAGCTATGAGTGGAATGTCCTCTTATAAACTGCCAGCCTTGTGTTTTTTAGGTCAAAAGCTAACAAGATGAGCTGTGAGTTCTTACTACTTCCTCTGTTCCTTCGCAGTGAAAATCTGGAGTGCTTTGAAATGCTGAGAACATGACAGTGATTGACAAGGGAAGATGGGATGTGAAGGAGATACTGTGCTGAGGAAGTTTCAATGAGTTTTATAAACCAAAATAGATATCAATGTAGGTCTTGTATTTGCCATCTCTGTGACTTTAAGGGAAGAGATCCTAGAGATCCTAAGCTGCTTGAATGTTTTGCTTTTAACCTTTTCTCAGTGAAAGCACGGTCAGTGTGTGTGCAGTGCATGTGCAAGGCTGCTTCCATCAGTTCTATTGCTGGATCCATGCAATAGTGCATCTCCAGGCTTATGGGTTTAGTTCCAGTTAGGTGTGGGCACATCTATCAATGGTACAGACTTCCTATGAGTTTTATAACAGCTGGTAGCTGATACCTGACCTGACATGAGTGACAATGGCACAGAGAGAGCAGTAGCTGTAATTACATTATGTGTCACTGAAATGCAACTAACACCACTTTTAAAGGCATTTTAACCAACAGCAAAAGCCGGACCTGCACCTTGGATGGTGCATTGTGGTCTGTCTGCTCCAATGCTGAGGGCCCCAATGCTGGATTAGAAAGTTGAGGCTGTTCAGCGTGGACATGAGAAGCTGCACAGAGACCTCAGAGCAGTTTCCAGTGTCTGAAGGGGGCCTGTAAGGATGCAGGAGAGGGACTCTTCATCGGGGACTGTAGCAATAGGACAAGGGATAACAGGTTAAAATTTAAATAGAGGAAGTTTAGATTGGATATAAGGAGGAAGTTCTTTACTGTGAGGGTGCTGAGGCCCTGGCACAGGGTGCCCAGAGAAGCTGTGGCTGCCCCATCCCTGGCAGTGTTCAAGGCCAGGTTGGATGGGGCTTGGAGCAGCTTGCTCTAGTGTAAGTTGTTCCTGCCCGTGGCAGGGGGCTGGAACTGGCTGAGCTTTTAAGATCCCTTCCAACACAAACCATTCTGTGGTTCTATGATTGTGTTGTTAAACCACAGCCAGAGAGAAGGAGGGTGAGCTCTGTCTTTCACAGTCGCTATAAATGGAAAGCACCCTGTCAGTGGCATGTTCTTAGTGAAAAAAACAGTGCTATTTGAAAACTGCTGTTGGAGATGATTCAACCATCATCTGTCTGCATGGTAAAGCTTCCAAATAGTCAGTGCTACTGCACAGGGATGGCAAAGTACAACACAGAACCGCTAACATGCATTCAAAGAAGATGTAGCACAGGCATTTTTACAACTGAACTTTGCTGAGCTGAGCGCGGTACAGTTCTGTCTACTTGGATCGCTGAACTGGCCTAAGACCAAAATACACACTTAATATTCAACGGCCACCTATGCCCAGTCAAGAAAGGCCCTCCAGTGACATGTTAACTATGTCAATAATATATTGGCTAAATAGTAGCTGGGGTTTTCTGGTTAAAAGACAACCAGAGCTCCATGAAATCCTAAGATAAGGTTAAAATAAAAGAAGTACTTCTTTCATTATCCAGTTACCTGCCATGTGAACTTGGTCATACTGGGGGCAGGATAATCTGAATTGGTGAACTTGTGACTGGGTCGTTTGAGTTTGCTCATTTATTGACTGAACTGAAATCGCAGCCTAAACTGTATAACATAGAGCATTGCTTTGTCTTTAATCAGTTTGGTGAGACTGTAAGTAAACTAGGTAAGTAACGTGCTTTCAGAGACTTGTGTTTGTGCATTCACCCCTTCTATGCAACCCACACATGGGACACAAGATGCGTTTATCTCATGACACCACAACCTGGATCACAAGCTGTGAAGGCACACAGAAGCTCTGCTGTGAAATCACCTCTTGAGCCCATCTCCAAAGGGACTGCGTGCATCCTTTACATTACCCATCCCTGATATAATGACTGTGGCAGATTGCTATCTTGCACCACTGACAATGTGGCTGTCTATAAAGATGAGCTATGGGCTCACTGGCGTGCCTTCATTTACCCACGTAAGTCAACACAAGACACAAAAGTGCCAGATATCTTCCCCTATAATGAACACCCACAGGCAGTTTGAAACAGGACAAAGCAGGCGATCACACAGAGCATCTCCCCAGCAGCTGCAGGTCCAAAGAGCCGCCTCCTCGGCCTGCAGGAGCAGTACCTGTTCCTGTAACATGGTATATAATAAAGCACATAGGGTGTTGTTGTGGCACCAGGGAAGAAGGATGCCTTTGTGTTGGATGCTGCAGCCACGGTTGGATCCATGGGAAGGGGGTGAGATGCTTTTCATTGGTGCAGTGAAGCACAATGAGTTGTGAACCATCCTAAGAGTAGGGTGGGACAGAGAGAAGTATGTGAAAGAGCGAGCCTGCCCTACAAGGAGTTAATTTAGAAACGCTCTGTTTCTGTTCTGCCTCACTTGAAGTGTTCTCTCTTTCAGTTTTAAGCATTCACTTATGTTTGAACACAATCTGGTTTCTGAAGTTGAGAGCTTTGTGTTTTGGGACATTGGTTTGAAGGGAAAGCTGGAGGTAGTTGCACCTCAAAGCTCTGCTGACTCTATCAGAGTGCTAATTTCATTATATACATTTACTACCTTCAAAATGAGAGGTGTCTGCCTGCAGGTATCTTGCATAATGTGAATTCCTTACTTAACTGCTGAAAACAGTGTTCCCTGCCCTATCCTTAGAGTATTGATTTGCACACCATAGTGATCTGAATATCAACCCATTGCTAAACATTTGTCTGGAAGCATCAGGTTGCTCTCCTGATCGCTCACATTTACACCTAAGCTAAGTACAGAGGCAGAGAGCAATAAAAGGGCATGGCAAAGGAGAAAGGCTCATGAAGCACCTCAGCAGAGCTAACCTGGGCTGTGGTAACCAGTCTGATTTGTGCCCTTTAAATGCTCTTGCCTTATGCACAGTTTGCAGCACGAGGCCCTTCATGACACGCACAACTCAAACAAAGTGTATTTGCTGCTCCTCTACTTAATATACATGCTTGTGTGTTGTTTTTGCAGTGTTATACATAGTGCAAGTGAAACAAAGAGGACTG
Source organism: Psittacus erithacus (assembly GCA_009867235.2). NCBI lineage: Eukaryota > Metazoa > Chordata > Aves > Psittaciformes > Psittacidae > Psittacus > Psittacus erithacus. The sequence goes on from WYDI02027999.1 coordinate 26,268, forward strand.
TGTTCTTCCTTATTCCTGCAATGGAAGCAGTGAGCAGGGAAAGGGCAAAAGCAGAAACAAGAACTTCTGCTAACAGGAAGAAACAGCAGATAAAGTCTAAAAATGGTTTATTTGAGCAACCTACTAATGTGCCTGGTTAGTACTGGCTCTGCTGCAGTTCACCAGCTCACCAGCATATGTGTATTCTGGTTATCTGCTGCATTGACTTGGTGATGGATAATGTGAATCTGCTAATTTACTGACTTAACTGAAACTGCAGCCTGAATCATACAAAATATAGAATATATATATCATATATGTGATATATAGATATGATATACATCATATATGATGCATATATATATATGGATTATTGGGTTAGGTTTACTACGGGGCTAGATTCTAGCTCCTTTCACTGTCCTTATGAGAAATCAAAGACTCACCCTTTGTCTAAACATGTTTACAATTACACCAAGCTATCGAAACATGTTCTTGTCTCATATAAACCCAACTCAAAGCAAGAACTGACCACAACCGGGCCAATAACCTGTCCCAAGTCCTGCCTCACTCAGCACATCTCCAAATGGTGATTCTCACACTGTATCTCAATGCACCAGCTGCTCCCAGTGTGAAGGGAACAGTTTGCTAATTCATCACAGATTGTTTGTGATGGACATTATACCCTAGAAGTACTTTTTGGACAAACAGTACTGCAAAGACAGGGCTGTTAGGCAGCTGTACATCCATACAGCATGCAGATAGACTGGCGCTGGAGTCTCTTCCCTACTAACAGCTGAGGCAAATGGATTGTGAAAGCACTTGGGAATTAGCCCAGGACTTCATGATGGTCTTGAAGAAGAACACCGTGAGTACTTCTCTGAAGAGGTCAGCCGGAGAACTGCATTACTGCTGTGTCTGTGGAATCCTTAATATGATTACAGTTCGGTTCTGCACTCCTGGGGCTCAGCTGGGAAGGTGAGGGCTTTAGGCATCACTGGTACATGAAGAAATCACTGTGCTTTTATCCCTTTGCCTTGCAGAGTGGGCTGTCAGGCACAGATGTGCTGCAGGGCCCCTCTTTCGAAGCCATATTCTCTGTGCCCTCCAATGTGCCACTGTTGCACTGATGTGATGAGCAGGATCCACTCAGACCATGGATGAAGGAAGGGCTAGTTCGTCTGGCCCCTGTGCAGGAGCCCTCAGGCAGAGTCTGCAGTGGTGCCATGGCTTCACGTCCCATCACACCCTTACACCTTCCACCTCCTCAAACCCTTTGCAGCACAGCCAAGGTAGATTTCCTCTTCTTATATTGAAGTAATTACCCTGCTACAACCAAAATAGGGTGGTTTTTCCCAAGAACTGTGGCTGGTGGCATGCATATGCAGCTATGAAGCTTTGGGAATCCTCTGGAGAGGGATGCTGGCAGGGCATTCCAGCTTGGAAGTCCTCAAGAGCAACATAAAAGCTGCATGATAATGTCCTTCTGCTTGCTTTGGCTCTGTGTAAGATGAATCTATGTGTAATATGCCTGACATGAAATGGAGTAAATCGGTCACTTGGTCTCTCTTTAATCTTCTTACAAGATACAAAATAGGCTTAAGTCAAAAACTGTTCCTTACTACAAAGGGTTGAGGGGGGTGGTTGCTCGCTTGGCTGAGCAGGTTTGTGCCTCGTTACTCAATATCCATAAAGATCTCTGGGAGACAATTACAATCATAGCAGGAGGGAGAGTCAGGCTGCAGTTAAACCATCCAGCCCACACACAGCAACAGGAAAATCCTGTTTGAGGAATCAGCGAAGAGGCTGTTGTGGATAGCAAGGGGTGATGTGCTGATAGTGCTGCAGTGCCCCCACTCTCTGTACAGTTACTTAGTGTACGTGGCCTCAGAGTCCAGCCCAATGTGGTTTGATGTTTGTATTATCTTATACAGGAGGGCTGTGCAGGGTGGAATGGGGAGAGATGAGTTGTGATGGGAGGGAGATGCTGAGCAGCGCAAGCATCTCCCTCATGGCAATGGAAAAGGAAAGGGGCTCTGCTTTGCCTCTACTCAAAGTCCCATGAGTGTTAACATTGCTGGAACACGGTGGTGTTAAGAGTTAAAACACCATTCTGAGACCAGATTTGCCCTTCTCAAGGGAAATACTGGAAACCCCTAGCAATCCAGTACAGGCACAAAGACTTTCCACCACAATATGAGGCTCTCAAGCTTGTTAGTGTAAGGTGAACCTCCAAAATTAACACTTCCAGGAAAGTAAAAAAGACTTTTAGCCAATACTCACATTTCATCCCAGAAAAATGCCTTGAGGGAAAGCATCAAATTCAGTTAATGGAGCTTCCCTCTAATCTAGCTGAAGAGCCAGAAAGAAAGAACACCACCCACCTTATCTACTGGCTTCAGGGAAAACCACCTTGCATCTCATTCATACGGTCACAGAGTGGATTGGGTTGGAAGGGACCTTAAAGCTCATCCAGTTCCAACCCCCTGTCATGGGCAGGGAGAGCTTCCGCTAGAGCAGGTTGCTCCGAGGCCCTGTGTCCAACCTGGCCTTGAACACTGCCAGGGATGGGGCAGCCACAGCTTCTCTGGGCACTCTGTGCCAGGGCCTCAGCACCCTCCCAGGGAAGAACTTGTGCCTAAGAGCTCATCTCAGTCTCCCCTCTGTCAGGTTAAAGCCATTCCCCTTGTCCTGTCCCTACAGGCCCTTGTCAAACCATTTTCTGATGGACCGTGTTCTTGTATGGGTAAGAAGATACTTGGAGAAGAAAAAAGCACTCACAATGTCCCCTTTGGCAGGGCTTTTGCCTCCCATAACAGTCCCATAAGCAAAGCAGCTGAAACTTCTCCAGGGCTGGTGCAAAACTGGTTGTGTAACTGTACTCAGAAAATACTTACCAGTGATTCAGTGGCAGAACAGAACAATGCACCTGCAGGGAGGGCTTCCTCTTGGGCTGCTTCATAAAGACATGAAGGAACAGCTTCTCCTTTCCAGAGCTCTGTGTTCCTGTTGCCTTCCTCTGCAGTTGATTTTCCAGTGCTAGAGCAAGGATCAGATGCTTCTCTGCCAGTCAGATCTTGGATCACTGTCAGGAGTTGTGTGTGCTGAAAACTTCTTATGTACATTACTTCCAGCACCTCTAGTGGGTTAATGTAAGGTGGGTGACTTTAATACCATCAGTAAGAAGTAGCATCTGGTGGCTTTGGTCTTTAGAATGAACAAATTAAAGACCAGCCACTGTCAGCTCCTTCAATCTGGAGCAGATAAAAAGTTATTTGTAAGCATTAGGAAAATAACAAGGAGAGGAGCAGATCCATCAGCTAGAAACAGCAATCAGATTTCTTCCTATGACAGGCGAACGACTCATCAATAAGCAAAAGTTAACAGGGCTTTGAATGCCAACAATTCCAACAGGGTCAGCACAAATCTTGTTTCATAGATTTTCAACCCAGAAGGGTGGCTACATGAGTCTATCCTCGTTTGTTCAATGCTTTCATCAACAACGCAGATGATGGGACAGAAAATACATGGATGAAATGCGCTGACACAGCAAAACTGTGAAGGTCACAGTTATAATAGAATCACAGAATGGTCTGGGTTGGAAGGAACCTTAAGATCACTCAGTTCTAATCCCTCTGCCATGGGCAGGGATGCCCCAAACTAGACCTGCATGATGAAATGGGACAAGGGAGGCAGGAGAGGCTGTAATGCAGGTGGCAGCTCCCAGCACAGCGATCTGGCACCTCCAGCAGATGCAGCTGACGACCAAAGAAGATAAATGACATGTAGGTGCCGAAGGACTTCTTTATTTTTACATGGGTTACATACCCGACAGTGTGCTTCTTACCAGTCCACCCTGTAAAATAGCAGAAAGGTCAGTCCATGACTTGAGCAGAGGCCGGGATAGCTGTAGTCACACTAAACGCAGCCTAAACACTATTTAACTACACGGAGTTTACTCACAAAGTTCTTGGGTGATAGACCTCCTAAAGGTGGACAAGAATTTTGCTCAAACACTGCTGCAGACTCCCTTCTATTCCATATTCATTGACATCTATCCCATATTTATCGACATCCATCCCATATTCATTGAAAATACTTGCAAAAGGGGATGTTGTTCTTGCAGAAGGAAGAGCTGAATTCCCAGATCTGAACAGCAAAAGTGTGGTTGAGAAGGGGATAGACTAAATACTGGACTGATAGTTTGCATAGACAGGAAAAGTCAAGAGTGAGAAGGGTTAATATGATTACACTTCGCTTATGACATGTACAGAGGAAATCCTCTTGAATTTGTGTGTAGAATCATAGAATCCCAGTCTGGTTTGGGCTGGAAGGGACCTTAAAGCTCATCCAGTTCCAGCCCCTGCCATGGGCAGGGACAGCTTTCACTGGACCAGGTTGCTCCAAGCCCCATCCAACCTGGCCTTGAACACTGCCAGGGATGGGGCATTTATCACTTCTTTGGGCAGCCTCTTCCAGGGCTTCGCCACCCTCACAGTAAAGAAGTATTTTAGTAGTAACAGAGTTTAACATGAAGTTAACAACAGTTCCAGCACCATGCATAAACAGAACCTAAGTGTTGTGAGCCCTTCACTTACGGTTACCCAGTGACCTGTGCCAACATCTGCTGCTACCCACAGGTAGGGATATCCAGGCAAATCCGAACCACAAGGGGATGTTTTCCAGGCTAATTCCATGGTGCTACGTGACTGTATGCTTTATCAGTGAGAAAGCCAGCTGCCTCCTTGGTGGCTGCACTGCAGCGAGGGACAACTGGTGGAGTGTGATGTGATGTGATGTGATGTGATAGGAGTGGGTTTAGCTCAATGAAGACTCTGTTATCTTTGTTAAAAGCAGTTGTCAGACAGGCTGCTGGTGTTGTCCCTCTCAAAAAGAACAGGGTTCTGAAATGAAACATTGATAACATAATCTACCTCAGTAAACCTGTCCTTAACTCTCTAGATAAGAGTTCCAGCTCATCATGGCTGCTTTCCTTTGAGCTGCCAGCCTGCTGGTAGGGAAGGCACAGAAAGCAGGCCAGCAGGAATGTGAATTATTTATGTTCCTGCTGAGAGCATGAGTCTTGTCACTAGAGCCTGGCTGGACATGGAGCTGCTGGAGCAAATCCAGAGGATGCCACGAGGATGATCAGGGGACTGGAGCACCTCCTGTATGAAGACAGGCTGAGAAAGTTGGGGCTGTTCAGCCTGGA
>WYDI02028000.1:0-10995 GCA_009867235.2 Psittacus erithacus
ATTGGATCTAAGGAAGAAGTTCTTTACTGTGAGGGTGGTGAGGCACTGGAATGGGTTGCCCAGGGAAGTTGTGAATGTTCCATCCATGGCGGTGTTCAAAGCCAGGTTGGAGAGAGCCTTGGGTGACATGGTTTAGTGGGAGGTGTTCCTGCCCATGGCAGGTGGGTTGGAACTGGATGATCTTAAGGTCCTTTCCAACCCTAACTATTCTATGATTCTATTATTCTATGATTAAAACTAGATGTATAAAGCTCTTGTAAGAAACTGAAAATGAGAAATGACGGAGCAAGTTAGGGAGACATTGTGTAATCTTTACACCTGGATTCAGCACAGAGGAAGAAGAGCTTCAGTGCATGAGGGATGAAAAACGGTGTGTATACTGGGATATTAGACAGTAGAATGGATTCTGTGGAAAGAAAAAGTTATTGCTGCGAGCAATAATTAAATAAGCAATTTGATAATAAGTAGATTTTGTCTAATGCAGGTGGAAAAATTATATTGCCCAGTAAAAAACATTAAAATATTTGTTTACTGATTAAATAAACATTAGCAATAAAATGTAGGAACTTGAACTTCCAAAGGAGTGTAAGACAGGATATTATGAGGATAATGATAGAATAGCACCACATCTGGAACACCGGAAAAGAGCGATAGGCACTGATCAGGAGAGGCGACAACAGAGTTTGAAGAGAGATGAAGTGCTGTGTGGTAAAGGTAGGAGAGACTGCTAGGAAATAAGAACTGACTGTGTAGGCAGAGCAAACACATTTGAGTCAAAGTGATACAGCGTAAACTGGCTAAAGACGTTCAAGCTGAGTCATGCTAGGAATCTCCTATAGGTTCGCAGGCTGGACTGTAAGCTCAAGATTTTCTTATATACATATACATATGAAGCAATATATAGAGATGTGAGAATTGTATCATTATGGGAAACTAATTGTGGATGCATGTACTGGAAAATAAATGCTACCAAGAAAGGCCCACGCAGCCCAGAGTGTGGGCTGACCCAATCACTAATCTGTTATAGAACACAAGATTATGAGATTTTAAATTTGATTTTGTAGATCTCTAGAGAAAATATTGACTTTGGAACTGTGATCATGAGATGAATCCATGTAAATAAAATGAAGTATTAAAAATGGATCTGTAACTTAGGTTCAAATGGGCAAATTTAAATAAATTGGAGGAATTAGCTGTAAAACAAGTAAGATTGAAAGAGCTCTAGGACTGTTGTGTCAGGATGTGCAGAATGCTTCTCAGGAAAGGGTGGGAAAAACCCTTAGCTGTTGTACCCTGCTCAGTATAGGGATCAATAGTGCAGAGGAAGGCTCCAGACTGAACCAAGTGCAAAATCAACTTCAAACAGGATATTTGGAGTGGGCAGAGTGAAAGGTTACAAGGGCTGAAAAACAGATCTGAACAGCTAAAGAAGCCACATCTTAGAGGTCAGAAAGCGTAGAGAGCTTGTGAGAACCGCCAACTGTCAAGCTGGGATAAACCTTGCAAAGGAAATTAAAATCAAAACCAGAAGGTTTTTCAGCTGGAGGAATAGGAGAGAACAACTCAGTGAGAGCAAAGAGATTAAAAATATGGCACCAAACCTGAACAAATGCTTTGCCTCAGGGTGCAGTTCTGTGAGATAGGGTGAGATGTCTTAAGGGATTATTTACCTCTGCCAGTGAGCAGAGGCTCTGCTGTGCTTTCTCATCTCCCCACCGTGGTCACACAGACTCACCCCATGCCAGCTTCCCAGCCCATGAGTAAACTACGCCAGCAAAGCACATGGCTACTTCTTCTGCCATTTTAGCAAGTTGAATCATCTCAGGAAACTGTTCCACAAGTACCCAACTCAGTGCCAGTGATGATTGGGACCATGGGGAGATGAGGGAGGAGAGAGGAAGGTTCTTCCCATGTCTGCCTGTGCAATGTTAGACTGGCTCAACAGCTCATGACAGCCCCACCTTCATTTTGATTAAGGACATGGGTGAATTTGCAAATGAAAACAAATGAGGATGAGGCTATAGAAATGGGAATGACCACATGGGAGGAGGAAGGGAGACTTTGGGACAGATAGTCTCTGTCCTCAAGTTCTTGAAGAAGGATGTGAATTGGCCAGTCCAGTAGCAACGATGCATTCATTCAGCCATGGGTAGCTCATGTAACTGGAAAATAGGATTTAGGCTCCATGGTTAAATAAAGAAAAGTGGGGAAAAGATGGAATGTTCTGGGCAACTACAAAGCTGAGAATTTGACCTTAATTTTATACAAAGCTTTAAATATTTTATTTTTTGAAGGAAGGAAAACTGAAAATATGGAAATTAATAGGAAATGGGATAAAAGACAACCAGTTTATCACAAGTGTGTTGTATCTTTTTCACCTACTGTGTGAGCTGATCCTCTTTATTCAGTCCTAACACAGAAGCCAGGAATTGGCTGGTTTTCTTCCGTCAGGATTGTTTTATTCATTGGCCATTCACCAGAAAAAAAAAATCCTATTTCAATAGCCTTGGGAAATGGATGTTCAGCAACATTCACTGTAGCTTGCTGGGTTTCTAAGGGCCTTACAAGCAATGGGTACAACACAGTGATATAGCTCGGCAGTGGTGTGATGGTGTTGCATGTGTCTGGTCCGTACATCTTATAGCAGGATGCCTGCAAACCCTTGCGGAGCAAAAATCCCATCCCATCACTGCTGTGGCTTTCAAAATGTCCTTCGAAATACAGCAGAGCGCTCCAAATAACATCTATAATTATGTGTTCTTCCCTGGACTCCCCTTGGTTCTTTATTACTATTTTTGAAAGATTTTGCTCAGAAAGGTCTTTATACTCTGCAGGCACTGCTGAATTGGAATGGGAAGCAGGGTTTCTTCTCATTGTAAGGTAGGCAGGGCTGCCTTCCAGTTTCCCAGCTGCAGAGATTTATAGCCACTACCAGATTCACTAGGTGGCCAAGGTTTTATAACCCAATTGAACAGAGTAAAACAATTTATACTGAAGGCAATTTGATGCAGGACTCAATGACTTTTGGGAGCTTGATGTATTACTGTGATCATGTAAGTTACAAATTACATATATATGTATATATTTGACAGATAGTTTTCAAAAACAATGTAATTATTTGGAATGATTTAATTAGGGTTGACATGCTTGCAAAATATCCCTGGGAATGAAGCAGAAACCTTGAAGTGTACAGAAGATTTTCAATCTGTGCTAAATCCTGCTCCAAAGAGAGGGGGTTGGTCTCCTTCCCAAGGCTTCGGACTCCCTTGAATACAAATTCCCTTTGAGCATCTTCTGGGTTAGGTTCTTCCATCTCATTACTGCCCTGTCTGAGGCTCAATGCAGCAAGTGACAGTGGCATTGCAGAAGAGACATCTACCTTCAACATCCTTGGCCAAACATTAGGGAGACCAATGTCTTCAGGACAGCTGATTACTCCAGAGCAAGTGGAAAGAAAAAATAAGACACCCCAATGCTTCTCTTCCAAGGGGAGAACTTGAGGTAAATGGGCTGGAAAAGACACTTTTCTGGAGTTAGAGAGAAGTCCTTAACAGAAATTAAGCTGGTCTCTAGCTCGTGATAATTGTAGGCTTGGTAGACTTGCAAAAAGCTGCTGGGGAATGCATTTATATTCTGCACAGTATCAGATATACTTCCCTGACCATTAAATTGGGCAAGCCATATGGAGGAGTTTTGTGCTCAGGCAAGTAAGATGAGCCGCATTCATTCTCTTTACTACAAAAGTACCGGGTCTAAACCCAAACAATAGCTTGTTGCATCTTATTTGCACTTGCAAGATGTGAATTTTCAGGGGTGTTCCAGATATTTTGTTGCTATTGCTCCATCTGCCTGCCATTGTTTGATGGACTTTCTGGCTGCAGGATCTGACACCCTTGCATTTCAGAAGCCTATGGGTCCAGTTGTATTAAATACTGAGAGGTTCCAATTGTCCTGTGATTCAGACTCAAGGAAGGATTGTGTAGTGCTGTCAGTGAAATCAGAAGTATGATGCGTCTGTAGTTAAAATGAGCCAAAGAGACATTTCTGAGTTAAGTTTAAGCAATCTGGGCTTAAGCATATTGCCAGGGGCTGCTTTTCAGGCAGTTTCATTATGGGAATAAATACTGGTCTGCTGCCCTCATAGGATGAACATTTCCATGGTGTGTTATGAGTCTGTCCTGCCAACCTGCGCTGAGAGCTGTCTGTGCATTGATAGGGGGAAAATACATGTCCTTTTAATACAGGAATGGAGACATTTGGAGTGGCTGTGAATGTTCATTATAAAAACCCTGAGTCCCCAACAAGCTTGCTACTGCAAAGTCATTTGGTAACAGAAGAATCTGGTGCCTAAGAGTAATTGAATAGAAATGAAGATGAAAATTAGAGATCAAAAGCTATGAATGACAAGGAAATATCTTAACAGGAACCTTATCTCCAAGTCTGGGATGTCTTTCAGGATAAAAATGGTTGCAAATGAATACTCTCCATATAACCAAACACATTGGTGGCTCCCACCCGGACGCCTGCAGCTTATGCTTCCCTGCAGTTTTCATTTGCTTTATTGCTTTCAGATGCTGCTTGGTATTAGTTCCTCTGGTAGCTGTGTCGTTGCCACCAGCACTGGGGGAATGTGGCTTCAGCTGACTGGGCTGCGAGGCGTCAGCCCTGCCTCTCCGGGGACTGTCTGACACTACGGCAGAGCTGCCTAACTGCAGCCATATAATTAAAAACAATCGATGCTATCAAGTAAACACAATCCCCAGCAGCTCTGGGTATATTCTCATGTATTAGGGCATACCCAGGCATCGGGGGGGAGGCTACTAATGAAGCAACGGGTGGGAATCACACCTACAAGGGGAGTTTTTGCTGTTGTACGCGCTGCCCCTGCTGGGCCTTTTAGATCTGTCCCTTTGATTTAGTGGCACAAGTTAGCTAAAAACTCTGCGTATCTTTTCCTTCTGGTTTGAAACACTCCTCCACATTCATTTTGCTTTTGCCCAGGCTCCTCAGAAATCTTTCCAGGGAAAACAATCCTGGATTTATTTACAGCACATCATTATTTATTTAAGGAACCCTTTTGGGGAGAAGGCAAAAGGAGATCTGAGCTCTCCACTGAGGACCTCAAAATGAGCCCTGTGCTTTCAAGGTAGGGACATTGTAATTGAAGAGTTTACAGGGGAAGAAGAATGTGGACCCAGAGTGGGAGCCTGTTTCTCTCAATGATTTCCATGTGCTGTGTTTCTGTAGTGCAAAATCTAGGAGCACCCCACAGAGAACTGCAAGGAAACTTGCTGTCCTTGGCAATGCTCCTGCCTCGAAACCAGAACTAGGTAAATATTTATCTGTTTGTTTGTTTAGTTTGTTCTCTATAGTTGCCTCATGTATTTGGTTTTCCAATCCCCCTACACGCACGTGCACTCTTGCTTTTTTTCTACCTTAGCTGAAAAATGTCAATGAATTAAAATAAGACACTTTGATGTTCTGGGATATCCCACGGGAAGTTTTATACTGAGTAATTTAAGGCTTATGCAGAGTGAAATGAGCAGGGAGAGAGGAAAAAAGGTGTTATTTCTTCCTGTTGCCTCCTTCCCACCTTTTTTCATTTGTAGTTATCTATAGAGAAGACTCAGTGAAAGCCTGTCCTTGTCCCCAGACGGCTCTTAAAGTGGTAGCATGCTGAAACCATGGAGGCGAATGCAGGCACTAGTGAAAGGCACATCACTTAGTTAGCAATGATTCTTCTTCCCTTCTCCGTATAAGCTATTTACCTGTTCATCCTCACAGTAGTACTTAGAAGGCTCAGCTGTGCTACAGGCTGGTGATTGAAGCCAAGGGTTTTCAAACTGCAAGTGAATACAAACCCTTTGGATTCATGAGCTGCTCTAAAGAGGCCTGTGGAAATGGAAGTCTATTGTCAGGAGGCAGAAGTTTTTGACAGCAGGGCCTGCACCTTTGCAAGAAAGTGCATGGGGATCTGCCAATCAAACCGATTACCTCTATAGCAAGGTGTGGCTTCACAAGGTTATCTGCACTAAAACTGGGGCGAGACCCTAGCATTGACATCTCCTTGCTATACCACAATTGTGATATTTGCAGTTTCTGACCTCCTCTAAGAGGTCAATCCTGTCCTGAGGAATTTTACCCATCAGCCTTGTCAACATTAGAGCGTCAAACACAAAGTCATTACTGGATGCACACTCTCAGTTCCCACTGCAATAACTTTATTGCTTATGACAGGAGGGTTAAAGCCAAACAGGCACGCTGACTGATTTCTGCCCAAGTAAAGGATGAGTTTCAAGAATGCTGTTTACACAAAGGGCTTCATTCTGATCTACTATCAGCATAATTTTCATTTATATCAATATAAGACAGATCCAAACGAAGCGTTTGGTTTGCAAAATATTTTAGGGCTCTTTAGGGAGAGGCAGCTTTGCACAAACACAGATTATGAAGAGTGCAGTTGCTGTACTTAATTCAAAGGAAACCATGGGAAGATGTGCCTCTGATGCTAATCTTCTGAAGAGCCTAGCACTGCCAGTGAGGTGCAGTATGCCCTGGCTAGACTTCAGCTGTTGGCAGTTCTGAGCCTCCCTGTAAGCTGGTGAGACTACCCAAAATTCGCATCAACAGAGATGCTAGGTCATTCTTGGTTTTGCTGGTACAATCTCAGTCCTTACCTTCGAGTTTAGTTTTGTCTGTTAATGCCTGAAGATCATTTCGTTTTAGAGTACCTGTAATTTTTAGCTACTTTAGCTCAGCAGATCCCTGTGGCGACTGAGCTTCTTGGGATACAAAAACTTTATAAAGGAGCAGAATGACAGGGAAGGAGTGGAAGATTCTTTCTCACAATCCACTGCCCACTGGAGTCAAATATCCTTTCCTCACAGGCAGCTCTCTTAAAGTATTCAAGTGCATACGGATGCAGATAGGATATATTAAACCACCCAGGCAGACTGTCTCCTTTCCTTTCATGCCCCCTAATACTCCACAACTTGTATATCACTTTTCCATGAACTTCATAGATACCATGATGATCACTGTAGCCTGAGCAATCATTCTGGAGTGAGTTTCTCTGGCCTTTTCTTTGTTTGTTTTGGTTTTGGGATTTTGTTTGGTTTTTGTTTTTTAACTCATTGCTACCAAGATTTTAAGTTCTGTCCTGCTTGCTAATAAGTATAACAGGGTCAAAAGCAAAATAAGGCTTTTCCTGTGGTTTGGTGGGAGGACCTCAAACCTTGGAAGGGTGATCAGAGGACTAGAGTACCTCCTGTATGAAGATAGGCTGAGGAAATTGGGGCTGTTCAGCATGGGGAACAGAAGGCTGCATGGAGACCTCATAGCAGCCTTCCAGTATCTGAAGGGGGGCTACAGGGATGCTGAGGAGGGACTGTTCATTAGGGACTGCAGTGATAGGACAAGGGGTAATGGGTTCAGACTTAAACAGGGGAAGTTTAGATTGGATATAAAGAAGAAGTTCTTTACTGTGAGGGTGTTGAGGCACTGGAATGGATTGCCCAAAGAAGTGGTGAATGCTCCATCCATGGCGGTGTTCAAGGCCAGGCTGGACAGAGCCTTGGGTGACATGGTTTAGTGTGAGGTGTCCCTGCCCATGGCAGGGGGCTTGGAACTGGATGATCTTAAGGTCCTTTCCAACCCTAACTATTCTATGATTCTATGATTCCAAGAATGCTATTAATACATCTCGTCACTTACTGCTGGTTACCTATTTTATGGGAGAAGACATGATAACTGCATCTCTTTGATTGCATTAAGTTAAAGATCTCATGTCCTTGGCAGGCTACATAGAACTCAGTTGCTGAGCAAAGTTATAATCTACCTTTTTTAGCACAAATGTGGCATTCAAACCTTTAAGCAAATTATCTAAAACCTCTATTTTATGATAACATTTCACCATTCTGTTCTGTGGAAGCTGGGAACCAAAATTTTGTCACTAAATACAACATTCATCAGACTTGCTGAAAGTTTGGAATCACATTTTCCAGCATCAGATGATGGGCAGCCAGCAAATATAGCAACTTGTTGAGCTGTCATAACTTGGAAATGAAATCAAACAGGGCTGATGGAGCTAATATCTTATCTGGGAGACCGAGACCACATGTCCACAACATTAACTTCTCAAATTTAGAAGTTTCGTTTCTGTCCTATACAAAAGAACTAGCCAGTGTTTTGTTTTGTTTGAGTTTTTAATATCAGATTACGGTGATATTAACAAAGTTTTTATTTGGCTTGATAATTTTGAAGGCTCGTAGAGATCCAGTCTGGTTCAGAGCTCTTAGCATTTCACAAACCAGCATGAAAACACTGTCCCAGTCCTGAAACCCAAGACAAGCAGTGTTTCTCAAAGCCCGGGAGATGGAGAGCACAAGGAAACATGCACTACATGGGTGTCCAAGCATGAAGATAACCAGACCGACTAGCCAGTCTGTGGTGGAACATCTCTGACTGGACACACAGGAGCCTGCTCCATTGTGCACCCATTAGCTCTTTGAAACTTCATGAGTCTGAGCAGCTTTTCTGGCCTTTCCTTCTCTCAGTCTACCTGCTACCTCTTCAGAGTTGTGGGACCTTAAGTTCATTTAACCCAGGGAAAAAAAAACCAAAACCCAACAGTTTCTAGCCAATGTAACTGCTACTATAACTATGCAAATGGGAACCAAAGCAAAGACAGGCTGAAGGTGAGATCCAGACAAAAAACAAGTCCATTTTCAGTATGGGGTGGTTGTGCATTTTGTGCTCTTCATTGCTGCACATGCATTCAGAGATGGCATCAAGCTTTCTGTGCAGTCGCTCCATAACTACTTCTTCCAAGATGCCGGAAAATCACGACCTCATGATAAACTTTGTCAAGTATGCAGTCAGCCAGGAGCCAGTAATAGTAGTGGTATCTAAACCACTGAAACAGAACAATTCAAGACAGGGAGAACTAATATTGCTCAAGAAGAACTCAAATTAAGCCAATTTATAAACCTAGACATTCTCATTAAACTGCCTAAACTAACACATCTTGCTATTTCTAGCATTCCAGTACGGTATATATATCCTAAACCACAAGACATAAAGGATGAGGTTTCTAACCTCATTGGCAGCATGTTTTTTATAACACCATAGTTCATAAAAAGCTTGGCATGCATTGCTGTATTAATTTATATCCACTAGAGAAGACCAGATGAGCTTGACAGTTTTATTTTCGCTTGAAGATCTCCCAGTACTGCAAGCTGTCTTGATGGCATCAGGCCCCAGTGACAACTGAAATATTGCTCACAAAGAAGAATCAGAAGGACCACTGAGCATAATGGGCTGGAAACAATGGTGTAAAATTGCATGGAATTTGAATGGGAAGAATGTGCAAACTAAAGGTACAACTTATCTATTAGCCCAGAGGGAATTAAGGATGATGCTTCCACACAATTTCAGCAACCTTTGGACTGGGCTTTGAAGCTAAGGGTCCTGCTTGTCCTCCCAGGATCTCCAGTGAAACTTCTTCAAACCCCAGTGGGAGTCCATGTGTGCACCCATGCAGCTGAGCAGCAGAACCGCTTTGTTCTTTTCCCTCTGACTGCAGCTCCTCTCCCATATAGCTCAGAATACAAACTGCATTAAGTGTATCATTCAGGTCTGAGACTCTGTTGCTCTTATCTGTAATTTAATTCTGAAGTATTCAGAAATCTCGGAAGTGCCTCCTGATATGCTGGAATAGAGAGAAGAATGCAAAAGAAACTTTATTAGTTACTGCCTTTTCCATGGGAAGAAAGTACTCTGTTTCTGGGAAGAATATAACCAACTAGAAATTGCATTAGAAAATTGACCTTAAAGACATTCTTAAAGAGACAAGACCATGATGCTGTACTTCCACTGAATCATCTAGCATTTGTCCAAGGACTCCCACTGATTCCAGTGAGAATCTGTGAAGTAAGGTCTCTTTAATGTCAGTATAAGGACCTGGTAATTAAGGCTTGGTCTGTGGTTGCTAGGTTTGTCATTAAAAACAAGACTCTTTATGCTAGACTGAGACCTTTATTAGATACAGAGCTCAGCTTTCCTTTCTGATTTTAGAGCCTTCTGTTCTCATTCCAAGAGAACAGTGCTAAATAAATGGATTTTTCATGACAGAGCTGCTGGTGAACAGGATCTTCAGTCAGGTTAGAAACAGAAAATGAGTCATATTCTGAGCTGATATAAATGCACATCATTAAGATGGAGTCAATGGAGATGTAACAATTTAGGCTCACTGTAGTTCTGGCCCAATGATTGTTATTGTCTTAGGGAGGTGATTTCATGTGCTAAAATGACTATGTACTATCTATTGACTTCATCAGTTCCTGGTTTCTGTCTTCTCTCTTTAAAAAAAGAATCATGTAGACTTTAATACTTTGCATATTATAGGACTGCTGCAATTGTGTTTGTAAGGGAATTCATGGGCTCAGATAGTTCATTGACAGGAAAGAATCAGTCCCACATAAAATAGGCCTAATGTTTGTTTATCTAAAGTTTTTAAAGACTTATATTATTGCAGATTCCACAACAACAGTGGAACAAGTATTAATAATTCTAGTTACCTGGTAGAAGTGGAATGAGTTGGGATTATGTCTTTGAGAAGTCATGAACCTTCCTGAGATTTTGGTCACTCTTTAAGGTCCCATCAATTTTAAGGTTTCAATCTGGCTTTCCCAAAAGCACCAAAAACATCAAAGTATTGTTCTCAAACAATACTCATTATCTTGATAATTTTGCTATTATGGAATCATAGAATCATAGAATAGTGAGGGTTGGAAAGGACCTTAAGATCATCCAGTTCCAACCCACCTGCCATGGGTAGGGACACCTCACACTAAACCATGTCACCCAAGGCTCTGTCCAGCCTGGCCTTGAACACCGCCACGGATGGAACATTCACAGCTTCCCTGATCATCCTCGTGGCCTCCTCTGGACTTGTTCCAACAGTTCCATGTCCTTTTTATGTTGAGGACACCAGAA
>WYDI02028001.1:0-12527 GCA_009867235.2 Psittacus erithacus
TGAGGGCAATGCAACAGACAGCACAGCTACTCCGGTTCCAAGCACAGCAGCTACACCACCCCCAGCGATGAGCACAGTAGCTACACAAACTTCGACTGCAACAGATAGCGCAGTTACCCCAGATCCAAGTACAGCTGCTACTCAAACCCCAATGACCTGAAGACAAGTAAAAAACTCTTCAGTGCTGTAAGGTTTATCAGTAACAAGGAGAAGATCCAGTCTTGAAAAGTTTGAAGAAAATATCAAGTGAGAAACACCAGCTGATATCATTGAAGCAGGGCTGCTTTTTAGAGAGACCAAGACAGGCTGGGGGAACAGACTGACAGGACCCTCATGAAATTCTGCAAGGACAAGTGCAAAGTCCTGAAATTTGAAGGGAAGAAACCCCTGACGCGACACAGGCTGGGGAATGCCTGCCTGCCTGACTGCAATGCTGAAAAGGAACTGGAAGTGTGAGGACCTTCATCTGAACAAGGGCCAGCAGCAAAGAAGGATAACCATAACCTGGGCTGTATTAACAAGAGCGCAAGTAGTGTACTGAGGTAAGTGATTGTCCCACTCTAATCAGCACTCATTCAATCAAATCTTGATACGACATCCAGCTTTGGGTCCCAAAAACCAAAAGATGCATCAATAAACTGGAGCAAGTTCAGTGGAGGGCCACTGAGATGGTGGGGTTGGAGCGCTTGAGGAGGATCCGAAGGGAGCAGGGCCTGTTCAACCTGGAGCAAAGTTGTAATCAAGGAGAGCCAACAACACCCTCCAGTGACTACAGGGAATCATTGAGGACACAGAGGCAGGGTCTGCACAATGTTTCATTGTGGAGGGACTATAAACAATGGGCATCCATTGCAAAAAGGTCAGGCTGGGTAGAAAGAAAAAACGTTTTCTCCATGAGGAAAGTCAGGCAGTAGAAAAGGTTTTCCAGACAGGTTGTGCTGTCTCCATCCTTGGAGATTTTCAACACTTAACTAGATAAAGCCTTGAGCGACCCAGTCTGATCTCATAGGTGACCCTAGTTTGAGCAGGTGATTGGATAAGAGACTTCATGAGGTCCATTCTAGCCTGAATTATTCATAGTCTGATGACAGGAATTGTGAAGCCGTACACACTGTAGACAGCATGCTTTGAAGTCTTTGCAAAGATGTCATCAGGTGTACAAAGGATGACAGATACTTGCTTCTTTCTTCTTTTATGGCGTTAAGAAATCTGGCCATGTTAGTCTTTCTCGCATGTATTTGCCAGTTTATACCCTGGCATTTCAGCTGGAAGCATAAAGAGAGAAATATTTTCCTTCTTCTTAACCCTTAACACCTATTAAAGGTACCAGAAAGAATATTGCTGCTGTTAATATTGGAGCAGTACTCCAGGGATATTTAACATTAGATATAGTTCAATGAGTTTGAAATAACCAAGCAATAAGTAATTTCAAATTATTAAGGAAGGAAAAGGATGGATCAGTATAAAATTATTTATTACATGAGAAGATGGAATATGAAAGTGTTCAGTTTATGGATATATTTCCACCAGGAACAGAACACAAATACTTAGTACTAGAAGTAAAAGTAAGAAAAACAGCAACAAAATAAATTAGACGATGAATTATTTAGCAGTTATATATTATTCTTCCTCTACCAACTTTTCAACAAATATGATAATACCATCTCAAAACAGTTAGGTGAAAATTATTAGTCTGTAATTTTCAAAAAGAAAATTAAGGCCAAGAAGTTCCCTTCCTTTCTGCTTTTCTTCATTCATAAATGCAATTAATGTAAATTGACCATAGTCATAACACTGCCAATATAAATATTCTGCCAATACAAACAAAAATATCATTCTCTC
Organism: Psittacus erithacus; assembly: GCA_009867235.2. Classification (NCBI taxonomy): domain Eukaryota; kingdom Metazoa; phylum Chordata; class Aves; order Psittaciformes; family Psittacidae; genus Psittacus; species Psittacus erithacus. Next base: position 1,843 of record WYDI02028001.1, read on the forward strand.
AGCCTCTAGTCCTTTGGCTTCTATCCTCCCTTAATTTCTGTGGTAAAGCTGGGGTTTAGAACAAGTCCATCAAGTTCAGTACTTCAGAAAAGGAAGAACATTTCCCCAAAGAAATAGTGAGATGTATCTGTCATCAAGTCTTTTCGAAACAGGAGGCAACTTTTTGCCTTTGTGAGCTGCCAAGGTCAGAGACTTAAGGGGGGTGTGTGTTAGATCCCTTGTTGGAGTTTCTAAAATCCCTCACTAAACCCTCTGATGTTGGGTTATCTTTGAAGTTCTGAAATTAAGCACTGAAGGAGCTTACAGTTAGAGTTCTGCCACTGTTTCCTTAGACAATTACAATATAATTTAGTTGACATTGCATTTTAGTTACCAAGTATGGTTTGTTTTGGCTGCCATCCTCTCTGCCTCTCACTGAAGTGTTTGGATGCTGGTGAAATCACGATTTTTATTGTGTTGATGGAGGCTGGAGTCAAGAGCGCTGCGGCTTCTTCTGGGTTGGAGCTCACTGCCAGAGTTGGCAGCGGTAAGTCATAGGAAAGGGAGTCTTACCACACTCACCTCAGCAAGGGTGTATTGTGGGAATAAATTTGACAGAGGTGTTTGTTAAAGAGATCCTGCTTTCCTGACTGCAGTATTCAAGGATTTTAGCATGAGACCTTTACAGCTGCAGGCTGGACATTGTGGAGAAAAAAAGATACGGAGCATGACTTCAGCTCAGGAGACATCGCCCAGCCTCCCTGTGGGTCAAGGCAGAAGTCCTCCAGCCAGATGATTTCATTAAAGCCTGTGTGATGTGTATAAACACAAGGGATGGGAAAGATACCTGTGCAATCTAAATTTAAAGTGCACAGCACATAGGATCATCAGTGATTTTGTAGGTTTGCTTGGGATTTTTTCTCTGTATTCACTTAATTATACAATCAGTTTCTTATTCTTGATTATAAGATATGTCTGATTTTCAAACAAATTTCAGTTTTAGGGAATCATGATTTCATACATATGATCAGAATACATCTGTATAACACCACAGAAGAGTGCAAAGGAAGCAGAAGAAAATACTCCTTCAGAGTACCAGTGAGCTATCAGAAGAATTAAAGAGCATCTCTTTCTTAGAAATGTACCCTTTCTGACTTGCTGGAGCAGAAGCTAGGGCACACATGTTATGCAGACAGTGACAATAGCTCATAGGGTGTATTTTTCTGTCAGTGAACAAATTGCCTGTGATGTGTTGAGAAAGAATGTAGCCTCAAACCTTCAAGGACTGGAACACAGCCTTTCATTATATCATTCCACATTTGCTTCTTCCACCTCCAGCTTTTTGCAAATGATCATTTTCCACCACATTTTAAAATAAACTGTATTCTTTTACCCAGAACAGCCAATCTGTTCTACTCCGTCTCTGTAAGAAATAGCTATTGCTAGAAGCTGGGAAAACAAAATCTCCTAAGTTATCCAGCGTCTAGGAGCATGCAGTAAATTTTAGAAACACCAGTCTAACACAGAAACGTATGACATAAGTCAGTAAAATATTGTGGAAGAAACTGGTTTTTAAGTTGTTGTCTGTGCTGCTAAATGAAAGTAGACCGTGGCATGATCCTAAAACCAAGTGGTACTGAGAGATTTGTATGCAAACAGGCTACAGCAAGTTGCAGATTCACCTTTCATAGAGTGGCCTGGAAAGTCCAAAAGTAGAACCGGGCAAGAGAAAATAGGTAGTGGAAATGACTGGAGTCCAGTGCTCAGACTCAGTCACTGATTTCTTCAGTTTAGGTGTAGACTGAACATCCCTAAATGTGATTCATATGCATAACTGAAGTACAAAAGGCTCTTTATTGATTCCTTCACTGCTCTGGTTCTTCACCATGAAAGAAACCAGCAGTGTTTAGGCATCTCTGTTTAAGAACACTAAGAGTAGTTCCAAGATTTCATATGAGGTGTCAAGCTATGTTTTGCCACAAATAGCAGAACTTCATAAGGGGAAAGAATTATCCAAGGCCTGTTATTTCTGCAGCCTGGGAGATGCTGGATATACAGAATTGCATTAACAGCTGGTGTAGGTCTCTTCCCATTATGGGAAATCACAGTATTTCTTAGGTTTGTTCACAAGAGAAGGTCATTTTCTTCAGCCACAAACTATTCTTAAGTAATTCTTTCACAGAGCAAGGCTTCTGAGCAAGCAATTACACCCCTTGCAGTTCTTCCTGAGATTTATATTCTGTGTTTAAACTGCAGAAGCTGTACACAGTGGCTGAGAACTGGCCATTCAAGAGCAGTGCCTCTGAACTCATTTAAGGGAAAACTGAAGAAAAACGGATCATAAAAATAATGAAAAAACTGAAAAATATCATCTCTAAAGGCCAGAAAGAAGGTTCATGAAGGCCACACTTGACTGATAGAATTGGTGCATCTGTACAGTCTCACATGCATTTATTTTGCACATGGCCACAGAATGATGCTCACTGAGCATCATTGCCAAAGACGTATCATTTCAGCTTAGTTTTTAGGCAGGAACTATATACATTCTGCTCTTAAGTATTAACATAACTACAAAGCCAGACCTCCCTGCAACATGTTAGTAGAGAACTTTGAAGAGAAAAATATGCAATTCATTGCTTTATTTCATTTGAACACTTTTGTAATCACTGTGTTTTTATTTTTCCCTCATCCCTCTTATTTTGTATTCAGTCAGCCTTCAAATGAGTGTTATGCTTTCCAAAAACTGGATTTACACTGATTTTGGGGAACTTTGGCATCTTCAGTTCTACACAAGCTTCACATAACAAACAGTCACTTACAAAGAAAGTGGGAAACCTTGGAGATCAACATGACTCTCTTGTTGGCTATCATATCAGTTGGCTAGAACAGCATAAGCTTGGAGTCAAGAACAGTTATGATCGTCTCCATCATTTACATCAGGATGCAGGATGGTACTTTGTAAAGCTAAGCTAACAAAGGGAAACCTAAATTTTCCTGATGCTAATGGAAGGTGATTACCATTGCTTTTACAGTGAAAATAAACCGCAATAATATGACAAAATGTCACTGCTCTGAGGTTCCTCTTCACCAAAACAGGCAAAGAGCCTGAAAACGGAGGGGGAAAAAAAAGGAAGGAAAAATTTTGTAGTAAGGTTTCTTCCACATAGCTGAATATCATGCTCAAATCTGAAAAGACGTTCAATAAGGCAAAATGAAGCCAAGAATGTCTTTACCTTGTTTGGCCTCTGCAACAAACTGCACAAATGCGAAACAGGGTGGCCAGATATTTTTTCACCAATTAAACTCACACTGCATTCTGTGCTTCAGTTGCTTTCAACATATTTGCAGCTCCCTCATGAATTTTGAAAGGTTGGTTTATTAATTTGTAACTTTCTAGTAACACAGCAGCTACAAAAGTAGACAAAGTGGTGCAATGAGCAGGATGTGAGGGAATTAATTGATTCTGTCATATAGTGGGATTGTAACTGACAGGTCCTAACCACTTCTGGTTTACCAGCTAATGCTTAGAAGCCTTACCAATACAGAGCACAAAACCAGCTTAGGTGTAAGAAACATGCTACTGGTAACTGCTTGCTGTTCCAGAGATGTGGGTTTTTTGCTTTTGCAGCCCTGGGGCTGGCAACAGACTATTCTTTATTCAAGTGGCTATTTATTTCCAAGTCAGTTTGAGTTAATAACATGATTAACATGATCTGTATGCTATGAACAGTAGATGTGATTTCTACCTGAAGAAGTTGCTTGGAATATATATTGATTTTAGTGTCCTAAAATGAACTTGGAGTTTTGAGATTATAAACAAAATGTGTTTATAGTGTCAATTTATTCCATGTTAGAATGAATACTGGGAGAATGATCAGCCACTATTCTTTTATCAGTTAGTTTATTTTGTAGAAACTATTGGTACAGACAGCAAACTTGGTGTCAGAGCTATCTGAAGACTGCTATGGGAATAAGGAGATTGAAGTGACAGAGCCCTAAGCAAATATTTTGACTATTATGTCTTTTTCCTCACACATGATGCCTAGATTATGATAGCACAAATGTTTGGAACAGTTGAAATGGTATTATGTATTGTCTGGCAAAAATTTGGTTCAGTGATACGAGACAGGCTCTGCCTTTTTTGAAAGGGAATAACCAGTGGTGAAAAAGATCTTAGTAATACCTTGTATTCATAGAGAAGTAATTAAAACCTAAATAAATAAATTAAAACCCATAAAGACAATTACTGTGGCTCTTAATAAAAATTTTACTGCACCAGAAAACACTGATTGGTTTAATGCTTAATGATTTAATTGGTTTTAGGATAATATAAAATAATTTGTTGAAAGCTATGTCTCAAGATCATTCAGGCCAACCTCCTGGTGAAAACTGAGCTAATACTGAAGATTAATCAGGTTGCTAAGAAAATTGTCCCACCAACTTTTAAATAATTACAGGAATGAAGATTCTGCATGTGTCTTGGACAACCTGTGGCAGTGCTTATCTACTGTCAGTGAGGATGAATATTTTCCTTAGATCAGACTAGAACTTCCTGTGATGCAGCTTGTGATCATCCTCATCTTTTCATTGTGGTCCTGAGAAAAGTCTGCTTCTATCCATGCCCTCCCTTCCATTTGTATAAGATAACTGTCAGTTCCCACTCTGAGTCTCTTTTTGAGTGAGTACACACAACTCCTTTCTTCTGTCCCTGTGCATCATGGAGGCAACCCTGTAACCTCTTGGAGGTGCCTTGATGAACTCCAGTTTGCTCATACCTCTGTTGTAATAAGGGACCCAAAACAGGACACAGCACTCCACATGTAGTCTCACAGGTGCTAAAGAGAAGGGAATTATCACCCTCCTTGATATGTTTACTATACTTTGGCTACTGCAGCTTGGGCTGTACTTTTGTGCTGCATGGGCACAGTCGTATTCAGCTTCTTACTCACCAGTTTCCCCAGGGTTTTTTTTCACAAAGCTACTTCCTAAATGGTGAATCCCACCCTGTACTGTTGCACAGGGTTATTCTGTCCCAAGTGCAGGACTTAGCATAGGAATATCAGTCATATTTTTTGTTTGCTATGGATGGAAATGCACCAGCTAGGTGTGGAAAAATAGGGATGCAATATAACGGAAGCAAGTTCATGTTGTATTATCTCTGCAGCTACTTACAATTAAAGGGGTTCTTTAATTAGTTTCCCCTACAAAACTGTTTTGTATTGTGGTGAGTCTAATACTTACCCAGAATGGGAATCAGAAGTATTATACCAGCATCCCAGTCCTGAAGTTTGGAGCTATTTTACATGCTCATCCCAAAAACCCAAAACTGATTTACTTTTCTTTACCACTGGGAAGTCTAACAAGGCTATTCATGCGTAGCTGATTCCAATGAACTGCATTCTAGTTTCAGTTGCTGTTGTCTTTTCTAAGAAATTAAAAAGAATCACAGCAATTATAGATAAGTCTTGACTTAATAGATATTTTGTAGTTTTCTCTGTGCTGATTCATTTCAGTGAGAAGAAGCAATGACTCAAAGAGCTTCTGCTGTGTTGATGTGGCAAAAGGAAATTTTAAATGTTAAAATTGCAAACTGAAATGTCATTGTTTTTATAATAATGTTCATTAATCCTTTTAATGAAGCATTTCAGTGTTCACTTTTTTGTTTTCTTTTTTCTTCCTTCTCATGTTTGGAGTTAAACAATAGGATAATTACAATTTTAAAAAATGGCATTGTATGCTGTTCCTGGTGAGAGCAGTGTAAAATCTGGATTTTATGATGAAGGCATCTATGCTGTGAATTTGCTTTGCTATAGGGACCTGATCTGAAGAAAGTTGCCCTTGCAATATGCAAGCTGGTGTGCTCTGGTACTCTGATCCCAAATGACCTGAGTAGGTCCCTTAATGACGCAGCTGCAGAGATGAGGAACAGTTAACCCAGTGGTTTGGGTCCAGTAAGAATCATGATTATAATGATAGTCTTCTCCAGTTGGCACTAGACTTAGAGAGGATGGACCTGAAAAGATTCACAGGAATTGACACAAAGATCGGGGCTTCGGGCCTGAGGCAGAGAACAGACAGTATAACTATACCCAAAGGAGCCCAGAACACGGTCCCTAGCTTTTAGAAAGAAAAATGTAGTGCTGATCCAGTCAATAAACAATTAAAGCATTTAAATTGCAATTAAATGATATTTTTCTTAATGAGCCAGACCTCACAGAGAGAGTGCCAAGATCCATAAAAGTATTCTTTGGGTGGGGATGCAGAAAAGAATATGCAGTGATGTCTCTAAAGGGAGAAACAATCTACCAAATTTAGGAGTCTGCTTAATGAGGTTGGGACTTGAATCTGTCATTATGGCCAAGCAAACATGCTTTCACAACCATTAGATAGAGAATTTTGACATCTAAATTTGAAGTTAAAATAACTAGAAAAGCTTGGGGTTTCATTAAATATCTGGGAAAATGTGTGAAATATGAAAAGTAAAATGTTCTAGAGAAATAAAAAGCAATTTGGCTTAATTCTTGTTGAACTGGAGCGCAACCATTGGTAAATGTGTGTGACAAAGCGTCAGACCTCAGAGCTAACATTTCTTACCAGCTTGGCTGTAGTGGCAGTAAAACCCAACACAACAGAGAATCTGGCCATGATTTTGAGAAAGTTTTACTAAGAAAGTTTATGATAACCATTCTCTTTTTCTGCCTCCCCCCAGAAAGATCTTTAACAGTCCCCTGTTAGAGAACGGTATTGGGGGATAATTTTTTGTGTTACAACATGGCTTCCATGTCAGCCAAAAAGGAAATCATTTTCCTTTGTCAGCTTTCATTTCTAGATGACAATCACGTATTTTTCTATGGAACATATACTAAACCACCTACTGATCTCAGAATGAGGATTCAATTTGGACCTCAGATTTTTTTAGACTGCTTTTGAAGTGTAAAAATGAGCACTATGTTGCAGTGGGTTTGCTTTGTTTTTCTTTTTTTTTTTTGCGTATTTCCTAATAGAATGAAATAAATATTTAAAGGTAATACTGTGCTACAGTGAAGAACTGACTTCAGTTATTCTGTTGGTATATTATTTATTAAAATATTTTTATAAAAGTATTATTTCTATAAAGAGCATATATAGTTAATAGTATTGTCCCTGTTATTTTGTCTTCATTTCTATTGACTGAAGGATATGTATTACAGAAAACCTAAGGTTTAAATAGGAGTGAAAACTAAATTCTAGGACACGTATATGCTTAGATATCACTAGAATTTGGTTCTGCTATTATTTATACCAGATTATTTTTTTTGGCACTGTGAATAATTCCTGATCTTCACCAGTCTCAGGGAAGAACCAATCCCCAGCAGGACAACTAAGAGAATGAGTACCGAAACATTTTTAGATGGGCATATTCTATGAAAGAGCTAGAGATGTGCAACAAGGAATTATCATTATAGCAAAATCCCTCATATAATTACAAAATTCTGGAATCTATTGGAAGCAATTGTGATGTGAAAATATAAACTTGCTGATTGCTAATTATAGGGAGACAATGTCAAAGTCAAATAACATACAGCAGAATTCTGGCAGTACAAAAGATACTTTGAATACCTCAGAAAGTAATATCTACAATTAAGGAAAAAAATATACTGGAGTGAAAATATTTTGGCATAGGCAATGCAGAACTGGCAAATTAATGTCACAGAGTATTTCTGTTTTTGCTTAGGAACTGATTACTTCTAGGTGAGAGGATATGTAATAAGAAGATATGAAGAAGGGGAAACAAACATCAATTGGGCACACTCTGGGGAAAAAAAAAAAAAAAAGAAGAAATATTTTACTTAGGAATTAGTCCACGAGTCATATTTTTTCACTAGTTAAGCAAAGCACTAATCTCTATCTATCTAAGAAAATTGAGGTGAATTTTTTTTAGGGAGATCCCTGTTACAAACTAAGCAAAAACATAACTTTGAAAGCATCTGCTTTAGCTGTATACTGAAAGATTCCAAACACTTATATCTTGAAGCAGACAATATGAAACCTTGCAAATGCATTTTTCCTGATAGAAAAAAACACTATTACTATTCTTTAAGACTATTTTCAAGATGCTTACAGTATGAGTAAACTTTCTTGTCTTTCACAACAGTCAGAGGCAACCTCAGTGCTAGTATCTGGTAGGTGAATGTCTCTGCTAAGAGCACTGGTATTCCATTAGCATACACTACATTTGAATTTGGCTCAGGTTAAGACTTCTGACAGGATCCAGACATATGTAGAATCTTTCATTTCATTCCAAACTAAATAGCATTTTCTACCAGCAGTAATCCCAGCGTTTTCAGAAACTGTTTTAAAAATCACCTATTATTCCCCACAAGGAACTTGGCTCCTGTAAATGGACCAACTGCTTGCCATGGCCAAGCCTATCAGTGCCAGTAGCAGCACTTCTGGAATAACATATTTAAGAAGAGGGGAAAAATGCACAACAGCAATTGCAGCAGGAGAGAGGAGTGAGAAGAAAGAATTGTGAGAGCAACAGCTCTGAAAACACCAAGGCCAGTGAAAGAGGAGGAAAGCAGATGCTCCAGGTGCTGGAGCAGAGATTCCCCTGCAGCCATGGTGCAGACATGGTGAGGCAGACTCTGCCCTTGCAGCCCATGGAGGGCCATGGTGGAGCAGATACCCACCTGCAGCGCAGGGAGGATGCAGTGGTGGATCAGGGGGATGCCTGAAGGAGGCTGTGACCCCGTGGGAAGCCCATGCTGGAGTAAGCTCCTGGCAGGACCTGTGGCACTGTGGAGAGAGGAGCCCACACGGGAGCAGATTTGATGGCAGGAGCCGTGACCGCATGGAAGACCAACGCTGGAGCAAACTGTGCCTGAAGGACTGTACCCATGGAAGGGACACACGCTGGAGCTGTCTGTGCCTGAAAGACAGTCTCACCTCTGTGCATGGGAAAATCTTGGAGCAGATTCTCGTGAAAACCATGCTAAGGCACGTGAAAACCATGCTAAGGCACATGAAAACCAACCCTGTTCTATGATCCTATGATTCTATGGCTGCACTCATGGAAGGGACCTACACTGGAGCAGTTCATTAAGAACTGCAGCCCATGGGAAGGACTCATGTTGGAGAAGTTCCTGGAGGAATGTCTCCTGTGGAAAGGACACCATGCTGGAGTAGGGAAGAAGTGTGAGGAGTCCTCCCTTGAGGAGTAAGAGAGACTGATCTGAAATCAGACTCCATTGTCCATTGTCTCAAAGATTGGTATGAGAAGCTGAGATAAGACTCTTCCATCCATTGCCTCAAGGATTGGTGTGAGAAAATGAAATGGGATTCTACCAACCATTGTCTCAGAGATGGGTGGGACAAGTTAAGATAAGACTCTTCCATTGATTGCCTGGGAGAAGGAAGTGAGGAGCTGAATTGGGACTCCACCATCCATTGCCTGAGGGATGAATGGGAAAGAGCTAAGTCCATTACCTGGAACATTGGTGTGAGGAATTGCTACCCATTATCCCAAGAACTGCTGCAGACACCTATGTGTGTGCAGTTGAAGAGCTGGCTGCGAGACCAGGGAAACTGGTCCACCAGGGCACATAGCCAGGGAGCCATTGCCATGAGGATGATGCCAGAAGGATACCTCCGTGATGCCTACTACAGACCCTGAGGGACACCCTCCATGAGACGTTGCCATGAGGGCAACTCCATGGGACACACTCCATGGGGTACCTTCAAGAGGACTCCAGAAGGACACCTCCACGAGGACACTCACCTCTGACAGACCCTTCGGGGACACTGCTCTGATACCAACTACAAACCCTGAAGAACTCCTACGACCAACGGTGATGACAACAGATCCCCAGGACACCGCTGGATCCACACTGGTGTTTCTCTCTCTCTCTGCATCCTGAATCCTTGCTTCATTTTCTACCTTTTTTCCAATCTGTCCTATCACTATCTCCTTTATTACAATAATTTACCTTTTTGTTGTAATAATTGTCTTTTTGTAAGGAGCCAACTAATCGATTATGGTACTTGACCTCATTTGTGTCTTAATTTCACCCTTGGGTTCATGAACTGAAACAGGGTACGGCACTGGGGTTCCCCCCAGTGCGACCCTGACAAGGAGGAAGGAGCAGCAGAGATGTGTGATGAACTAACAACAACCCCCATTCCCACTGGAGGTAGGAAAGTGGTAGAAAAAACTGGGAGTGAAGCTGAGCCCAGGAAGAAGGGTGGTGAGGGGAAATTGTTTCAAGATTTGGGTTTGTTTCTCATTATACTACTCAGATTTGATTGGCAATAAATTAAATTAATTTTTGCAAGTCAAGTCTGTTTTACCTATGATGGTAACTGCTGAGTGATCTCTCCTGTGCTTATCTTGACCCACAAGACTTTTGTTACATTTCTTCTTCCCTGTGCAACTGATGAGAGGAGTGACAGAGGGGCTTTGGTGGGTACCTGGCATCTAGCTAAGGTCAATCCACCAAAATAATGTAAGAAAAATCCTTTTTAGCAAAATTCAACTATTCTGGTTCTCTTTGATGCATATGTTGCTTCTATTCTGTATCTCTTATGTCACGTTATGTCAACTTAACCTGCACCAGCAGAGTGCACTCACAGCCCAGAAAGCCAACTTTGTCCTGGGCTGCATCAAAAGGAGTGTGACCAGCAGGTCGAAGGAGGTGATCCTGCCCCTCTACTCTGCTCTCGTGAGA
>WYDI02028002.1:0-10513 GCA_009867235.2 Psittacus erithacus
CGGGCCCGCCCCCTTCCCTGGCCCCCCCCCCCGACCCGTGCCTCCCCCCCCCCCCCCCGCCCCGCCTCCCCCCCCCCCCCCTCTCGCGGCACTGGGCAGCAGCGGGGCCGCCGCCATTTTGGAGGCAGCCGGAGCGCCCGCCCGCCGCTCGCCGCCCGCTGTCAGCGCAGCTCCGGCCGCGGCGCCCGCCTCGGACGCGGCTCATGCTCCCCGGGCCGCTGGCCCTCGCAGCCAGGCAGCGCCGCAGCGGCCTCGCCGCGGGGTGGAGGGCAGGCCCGGACCCCCAGCAGGTGAGACCCGCGGACGGGCCCGCTGTCAGCGCTGCCCGCCCCTCCCGCCGACACCTGCCGCCGCGCCGGGTCCGGGGCCTGCTGAGGCCGCGGGCTGCACCCCGCCGAGCGCCGCTTCCGCCTCCCTGCGCCGCGGCCGGGGCGCTGGGCCCGGCGGGCCGCGGAGGCGATGTGCGGCCTGCTGCCCCTCCGGCCCTTGCTGCCGCCGCTCCGGCCTCGGCTACAGCGACGCGGCCCGGGCTGCCGGTTGCAGCGGTCACCGGCCCGCAGCGCTGCCCCCGGGTTGGTTTGCAGTGGTTTCAGGGAGATTTAAGCAGCCCGAGGCCGTGGCGGTGCTGGCTGCGCCGCCCTTCTGCACCCTCATACCGGAGCGCCCTGGTTGAGCCGTTGCCCTCGGCCGTGCCCAGTTACCCCCTTGTCGTTTCACACCATGGTTGGGTTAAATCGGGGCTTCTGCGCCTCTCAGAGTCGTGTTTTCCATTTTATATTCCGAGGTGTTGACCTGGTGGGGCCACAGGGATCCGGTTGCTGTGACACCCACCGAGCCCACCATCAGGGGCTGAGGCCAGTGGGAGAGGTGGTGGTGACCGGGCTGGAGGTGGAGGTCAGCCCCCTGGCACCCACTACTTTGGGGTGAGAAGGGTCTGAATCCGAAGTGAGGGACCCCTGGGTCTTCCGTGTGCTGTCTGTGAAAGTAAATGTCACTGTGGTGGTGCTCTTAACGTCCAGACACTGGGGAAGGAGTGGAGTCAGGAACGGAATGGCCCCAACACGGAATGTTGCAGAAAAGTGACAAGATGAGGTTGATAAGGGCTCCCTCCCTAATGTGAAGGCCTTGTTTGCACTAGTTAAACAACCGAAACAGCTAGGAAATGAGAGAGAAACTGAGGGGACTCGGGGGGACCTGGGGTGTTTTCATCACTTGATCTCCCACTTAAACATTAATATTTTAAAACCCAAAGCTTGTTTTCATAATGTACTTTATCTCCTCCCTCAAAAACCGAAGGAGAAAGTTGTGATTCCAGTCCTGTGCAGAGCTGCATGTTTGGAGCCAAGCATTTACTAGCAGGTTTTTGTTCTAAAGCCCTGTTTGCCGGCTAAGGGGAGAATAAACCTTGATGATTTCTCTTATTGCTCTGATACTTGAAAGCAAACAGGCTGCCAAAATACCTCAGTGGTAAAAAAACTGTGGTGGATGGTAGTATAGCAATTGCCATAGCAACCAGTGGTGATATCATGGTAAGCAAAGTTACATTTTGGAACATGCCATAGGAACACATAACATTTGGACTGGTTTGAGTGATACCAATGGATGTTTGCTCAGGAGGAGGTGACTAAGGGCTGGATAAGACCAAAATGGTTTGAAATGGAAAGTTTTGGGTTTTGTGTCTTTGATATGCAGATGTTTCTGGTGACTTTTGTGCTTGCTTTGTATTACATTGCCAGTCCAGGGTCTTGGACAAGATCCTGTCTAGAAATCAAGGAAAATACATGGCATTGCAGCAGCTTTCTGGGAAGAGCTTGCTCTGTAGCAGGCTGGTGTCACGCCGGTGGTGCAGAAAGAAGCATTGAGGCTTTGGGAGGTTCTTGCAGACCTCAGCCTGGATGTTGAATGTTTGTTCTGGGAATGGCAAGGAAGAATCCTGCTTCCCAGCCTGGTGTTGGAGGAGGGACAAGCTGCATTTATAAGTTCATAGCTCAGAAATTGGAGACTGTCAAAATGAGTAAAAAGGAGAAAACTATCTTTAAGAGCTTGTGTTTGGGTGGTTTATTTCTTAGGAGGAAGCATCCTCAGTCCCTGGGTTTCAGTCACTTTTAGAAAGCTGTTGGCTGGTGTCAGGAATGATGTTGCCTGTTCTGCAGTGGGGAAGGCAGGAGCCCTCTCAGGCCCCCTTCTTCAGAGGGGGCTCCCCCACCCTAACTCACCATTTATTTGCTGGTTGGACTGGGAGTCAGCCATGGGGAATTACGTTCTCACTGTCCCTGCATAGTGTGATCCCGAGCTAGAAGGAGGAATCCTTTAGTTATGCTTCCCCTCCTCTTTGGGAGGGAGATAGCCCTCCCATGGCTCATTGTGCTTTCCATGCTTGGTGATAGGAGCACTTCATTCATGCTCTGCCCTGAGTTTTGTTGCCCATTAGCTAAGGTGCAAAGGGAAACCAAGTGTTTTCCTCCCTGAGATGCAGGAGAACATCAAACAGAAGTTCCTCACAGGAAGGTGTGTTTGAGCAGAGCTCGGAGCAGGGGAGCAGGGACATGAGCTTTCCTACTCTGTATCTCTGATAATGAGGTGTGCAGAAGTGCAAGTGTAAAAGCTGTGGATTATACCTTAAGGAAAATGACTTCACATACATCATCAAGCACTATGTTTTCTTAACACAGTGGCTTGGAGTCTGAAGCATTAGTGCCTGAAGCAATAGCTGGAATGCTGTAATCAGCTCAGCCATAAAAATGGGTGAACTGGAATGCCAAGAAATAGAAGAGTATCTCATTAGGGTAAATGTTTCCGTAACAATAGCAAAATGACAAGAATAACTGGGAAACTTGGGTGTAAATGGTGCAGAAGAAGTGGATGAGGTCAGTGAGTTGAAAGCAGGAGCTTGACATGACTTCTGACGACTTGATAGGGAGGAATACTTGTGGGAGGCTGTGTTTTGTTAGATGCAAATGATTGAGAAGCTGATTGAGAAGAGCGGAGTTAAGAGACTGTATTCATGAGTGATGTCAGCTCTCCATGTGAGCAGAGACACAAAGCGCAGCTCAGAGCAGCAGTCTCTTACTCCTGGCCCTATTTATAGGGTACCACAGCTCTGTTCTTCGTTAGGCTCTGCAGGCCGGGGAATCGCTTTGACTGTCTCCTCCTTCTCACCAAAAACCTACACGTCAGTGGGTTTATAGAAGGATCAGAGCAAAAAGTGGCCTCTGTGTGACCAATAGTAGCAACAAAGGCACTTAAGTGTCTTCTTTGATTCAATATTATTAGAAGCAAAAGTATGTTGTCTTTTCTAGGGTGCTTGTTTCTTTAATTGCGCTTTTCTCCCTCCCTGTCGGTGGCTATGTCTGTCCCACCAGCCTCCTCCCCCTGTGTGCACTCCTCTGCTCCTTGTTTTGATCTGCCAAAGCAGTCAGCAGTGCAATAACCAATATTGACATTATTATTACATGCCTGGGCTATTTTTACCTGTGTGTTAGCTCTGCTGTGAGGGGACACTCGGGCAGATAAATATTAGTTATCTGGAGAAGCAAAGCTTTTGTGGCCAAGGTCAAAAATCTCAGCCTGAAAAGCTCAGGTTTTGGTGGAATTTGAATGCCTCACACATCACATAGACGATGTTTACATCAGGTCAGTTTGACATCCCTGCCTGAATTAACAGTGACATTCTATTTTCCTGCTTATTGATGCCATTTAGGCCTCGATAAAGCTGAGACACTGCGAGTAGTGATGATGCTAAACAGAGCGATGCCTAAAGTCCAGCTCAAATTGTCATCCTTGGCAGGGTGACTTCAAACCCAGCTCTGTTTGGCACTGAGCTTTGGAAGGGGGATGTCAGCAAAACAAGGAGAATGTCATGTCAGAAGGAGGAAGTTGAAATCATTACCCTGAGCATGGAGGCGCTGCAACTGCTGATCTGTGCCCATGCTGCTGCTCGTGTGTCTGCTTGCGGTGTTGATCTGTGCAGGAGTCCCCTGTGCTCTGGGTCAGTGTGTGACACCCTGCAGTGGTGCCTCTGGATGTCCCAGCATTGTAAGTACCCGGTTCCTTCAGCACCATGTGCTTCAGAACAATCTTATCTGGACAGGAGGGGAAACGAAAGGCATGAGAAAACAACATTATAGTTCAGTGGCAAAGTTCATCAAGTGATTTGAGATGGGCAGAGCTGGGAGCTGTGTCTCTGCCTGGGCACACCAGGAAACTTTGACCACTTTTTGTTTTGGGAGGGGGCATGGCAGGTGAGCTGCAGGGTTGGCAGAGAAAGCTCCAAACATATCCATTCCTTGATAGAGGGTTTGTGCTCAGCTGGCAGCTGGCCCTGCTCTCCTTCCCGGTGTGCCCAGTCTGCACGTTGCTGCTGTGGGAGCGCTGTGGCCTGCAGTGATGCTGATAACTGTGAAGTCACTTTGATTCTGATTTTGTTTGGCAGAATTAGGAGCAATAGCAGCAGAGCAGAGACTGGCACTGCCTACTGGGAGAGACACAGAGAAATGCAGAGCCTACAGGAGTGGAGATGGTCATTCTTGCTGCAACCTACAGGAAGGAAGAAGGAAATAGAGCACAAGATAGTTCAGTTTCAGTTTTGTCTTTGATTCTTCTGTGGTAGACTTAATTTTGTGGGCTGAGAAAGTGCGTGATGGATACAGTTTGATATTTTGTAATCAGCAACTCAAATTCTCTGCTGTGTAGCAATTTCTTCCTTTCTTTTCATTCCTTATCATCTTACAAAACCTACAGATTGTTTCAGCTCCTTACTTTGATGTGCAAAGGGGTGGGATGAGAGAAGTTGTGTTTCTATGGCTGTTGACTTCATTTTCTTCCTTCAGAGGATCCTCTGCTCTGCCTTTTGATATCATTCTTTTGTGTTAAGTTGGTGAAATGGATTTATTCTTTCTATAAGAAGGATAACTGAGACTATAAACTAACAGGCTGAAAAGTGTATTTCCTTTCCCTGAGCCCACCGACTGAGGGTTCAGCTCCACAGTGGGTGAGAGTCCAGGTTGCCATGTGTTGGTGTTGGCACAGCACCCCGGAGAACCCTGCGTGCAGGAGGCATTTTCAGCTGGATCAGCTCCCTCAACCAGCTTGATGTGTAGTTGCATAAACTGTGCTGACACAAGGGAGGATCCAGGGAGGAGAGGAGAAGGAGCCGGTCTCTCACCCTCTGCATTTAAATAGGGTGTGGTGTGATTTAGTTCATCTGAGTTTGCTTTGGTGCAGCGTGTTCCTGGTCTGTCCCTCCGTGTTAGTGCTGGTCCCATCCTTACAGGGAGCCAGGCTGTCACCAGGCTTCCTCCCTTCCTTGCTCTTTTCCTGCTGGTTTATTTTACTGAACATTTGCTGGACAGTTTAAATACGAAGGGCTTGGGAATGGTGGATCTGCAGCAGTGTTGATGTTGACAAAAACCCCTGATTCCATGTTGGATTAAATCAAACTAAGCCTAGTAAATAGAATATCCAGGTCATCCTCCCAGCCCCAGGACTTCAGCTCCTGAGCCAGAGTACCCGATTAATGCTCAACAGATGCTCAATCAGCACTCTATTTCACGAATTAGAATACACAAATGATGGATTTCAACTCTGTTCTGTTGCATGTTAGCCTTTTCTAATATAGAAGATTGCTTTCCCCATTGCTCAGTTGGTTTCTATGCTTCTCCATTCTCCCAGCCCTTTATATATTAACTGTTAACATTACACTGTCTGTGGTATAGTCTAAATTCACATTTTCTATTTTCTTCCATGACTTTCTAAACCTTCTTTCCCCCCTCCCAACATTGTGTTTCAGATTCTGCCTTTGCTTTCAAGGGCCTGGAGACCTCTGACTGAAGTTCACACATCTGTGATGTAAATGCCTACTTCTGAGGTAACATTTAGGATTCCTTTTTAGTCAATGGAGAGACACAGATGCTTATTTCCTTTTGATGCACAAGTCTAAAATAGAGCTGAGTTTTGCTGTAGAAGTGCTTGTTTCTCTGCTTCTGCAAAGGGAGTGTGGGTGACTAATTCACATTAGTCATCCATAGTATAAATATCTACACGTTCAGTGAGACAGATCCTATTGCAGAAGACTCAACTTTCTGGGCAGAGGTTCTGAAGGAGACCTCCTCATCTCCTCTCATCTCAGTGAGGTGCCTTCTCACATTTGATGGGCCGAGGTGAAAGCCATTGGGTGTGTTTTGGAATGTGTTGTGTCCTTGCTCTGCTTGATGAATCTTCTTCCTCTTTCATAGCTGACTGCTAAGTTTGACACTGAAGGCAGTGTCTATAAATAATTCAGAATCATATAGTTATCTTCACTATAAAATCCTTCTCTGTGAGGGTGGTGAGGCGCTGGCACAGGGTGCCCAGAGAAGCTGTGGCTGCCCCATCCGTGGCAGTGTTCAAGGCCAGGTTGGACACAGGGGCTTGGAGCAACGTGCTCAAGTGGAAGGTGTCCCTGCCTGTGGCAGGGGGTTGGAACTGGGTGAGCTTTGAAGTTCCTTCCCACCCAAACCATTTCCTGATTTAAGACCAATGCAATAAAACAAGTGTAAGTTTTTGTCACGTGCATGACCAGCACAATTGATTATCTGGATTCTGGGTTGTCCGTCTACTAGCCAGATACATTGTGGTTATCTGCCTCATTTTGTGTCATAAGGAGTAAGCTCTGTGGGTGTGGCAGACAAGATTTCTCCATGTTTCTTCAGCACTTAGCATGAAGAGGACCCTCTGAAAGCTGAAACGAGCTTACCTCTGTTTTAGTAAATGTAAATACTGATTATTTTTCTTTCTCTATAATTTTCGTAAAGCCTGATTGTGACCAGAGGCTGCTGCACGTGGGTGAGTTTTGGGAAGGCTCAAATATGAAATAGCAGAGGAGTTTACAAAAATAACAAGGGGCTTGAGGATGCCAAACTTTGCAGAAAGGCATGTTATGTTTGAGGGGTGTAGTGCCAGGAATAAATGCATATTGGATTTCAGTGGTGTTTCACTGTACCCGCTGCTTCCTCTTACAAAATAGGCAGCTAATTTCATTACTTCTCTTTTTTTTTCCTGTTGTTTCTGTCATCTTTGTTCTTAGCTCACTGGAGTCCCTCTAAAATACCTGTTACAAGTAATAGTTGTTAATACCTGTACTGCTTTCAGGGTGGCAGCTCTCACCCAGTGTCTGTGGTCTCCCTGGTCCCATTTTCCCCCTCCACTTTAAGTAGCAGCACTGCTGAAGAACATTGTGTCTTGCAGAAATAAACCTTACTGCTTTGACTTCTTTCTTCAGGAGTGAATTGCAGTGAGTTTATAAGTGCCGCTTTATGTAGTACCTGTAAGAAAATGTTGGAATGAAGTGGTGCAGTTCCCAAGAACTATTGTAACTAGTAAGTAGAATATCCAAGTCATCCTTTGGGTGTCAAGGCCTCAGCTCCTGAGCTCACTATAATTATTTTAAGTAGTCTTAGAGAACAGCAAGTGAGAATATTCAGTGTATACTTGGGGTGTGGGTATATACTTGAGTTTGTACAAGGAACTGTGAAGTGAAACTGAATCACCTCATGTCACAGTGGACATTTGCCACATGAGGACAATATTGTTGCACAACCAGGGTTTGTTGTCAGAGCTGGTGGACTGTGCCCTGGTCATGAGTAAATTATTTTGGGAAAAGCAGAAACTTCAGCAGATCACTGACAAGTAAACAGCAGAGCTCGTGTTGGCCGAAACAGGAGGATCTCAAAGGCTCTTGATAGGAAGAAACAGCCTTCCACTGATCTATGTGCTGAAGTTTAACATGGCCAAGGCCAAGGTTCTGCGCATGGGTTGTAGCAGTCCCCAGCACAAACACAGGCTGGGAAAAACTGGATGGAGCAGCCTGAAGAGAAGGACTTGGGGTGTTGGGTGCCCATGACCCGGCTTCACTGTGACCTTGAGCTCAGAACCGCCTGTGTGCTGGGTGGTGCCCCGAGAGTGTGAGCAGCAGCTCAGGGAGGGGATCCTGCCCCTCTGCTGTGCTCTGGGGAGACCCCCTCTGCAGTCCTGATCCAGCTCTGGAGCAACAGCGCAGGAGGGATGTGGAGCTGTTGGAGTGAGGCTAGAGGAGGCCAGGGCGATGCTGCGAGGGCTGGAGCAGCTCTGCTGTGGAGCCAGGCTGAGAGAGCTGGGCTGGTTCAGCCTGGAGAAGAGAAGGCTCCTTAAGGGGACACCTCAGAGCAGCTCCAGTGCCTGATGGGGCTCCAGGAAACCTGGAGAGGGGCTTTGGACAAGGGCCTGTAGGGGCAGGCCAAGGGGAGTGGCTTTAACCTGCCAGAGGGGAGGCTGAGATGAGTTCTGAGGCAGAAGTTCTTCCCTGTGAGGGTGCTGAGGCGCTGGCACAGGGTGCCCAGAGAAGCTGTGGCTGCCTGTGGCAGGGGGTTGGAACTGGGTGAGCTTTAAGGTTCCTTCCCACCCAAACCATTTCCTGATTTAAGACCAATGCAATAAAACAAGTGTAAGTTTTTGTCGCATAAAACTTGGCAGTGTTCAGGGCCAGGCTGGACACAGGGGCTTGGAGCAAGCTGCTCGAGTGGAAGGTGTGCCTGCCTGTGGCAGGGGTTAGAACCGGATGAGCTTTAAGATCACTTCCAACCCAAACCTGTCTGGGATTGTATTGGATGATTCTAGGTTGTAATGCCTGAATTCTTACTTGCTGGAAGGAAATTACTGCAATTTACGTATATTGGCTGCTTTAATCTCCTAATGGGGTGCGAAGACATAGGGGAAGACCAGGCAGTGCTGATGGAACATCATTGAAAACTCATCTTGGTCGGTGAAGTAATAAGCCAAAATAACATTGAAAGTACAGTCATTGGAATGGATGCTGTGTCTGAAAATGGCAAAATGTTATGTGTGTTGGTGTTGAGATGATTTTGAGGTGTATGATTAAAGAAAATAGCAAAGCAGATAAAAACCACACTGGGTAATCTCCTATTTTTAAAAATGGAAAGGGGAAGTCTAAGGATGTGTGTGGAATTCCCAATGTATTTCTTCTTCACAATTTTTGGGGGGTGTGTAACTTGTCAAGCTTGATGTCAGGGATATTGATTCGGCCATGAATTACTGTGTTTTACTCATTAAATAAGAGAACAAAATGTTGTTTAGGAATAATGCTGAACACCACCTTAACATGCTGTGAAATACATTGGTGGGACTGAGGGAATCACAGAATAATATCATGGAGTGGTTTGCATCAGAAGGGACCTTAAGGCTCTTCCAGTTCCAGCCTCCTGCAATGGGCAGGGACACCTTCCACCAGAACAGATTGCTCCAAGCCCCTGTGTCCAACCTGGCCTTGAATGCTGCCAGGGATGGGGCAGCCACAGCTTCTCTGGGCACCCTGTGCCAGTGCCTCAGCACCCTCACAGGGAAGAGCTTCTGCCTAAGAGCTCATCTCAATCTCCCCTCTGGCAGATTGAAGCCATTTCCCCTTGTCCTGTCCCCTTGTCCAAAGCCCCTCTCCAGGTTTCCTGTTGGCCCTTTTACGCACTAGAAGGTCTTCCAAGGTCTCCCTTAAGCCTTCTCTTCTCCAGGCTGAGCAACATGCAGCGCTAGAGGGAAGTGGAGCTTAGGCTCCTGAGGCTGTGCTGGTACCATGATGCATGGGGTCTGTGGATGAGCCCTGGAGCTGGCAGGAGCCTCAGTCCTTTACCTCCTGCTCAGTGCGGCACTGATGTTCCTGCTCTGCTTTTGAAACCTGTTCTAGTGCCTCTATACAGGGGCACATGTAAATGCACCAGCTTGCTAAATAGCGGGGGCATCACTTAATACAGTGCTTTAGCTTGTTTTTGAGATGCAGAAGCAACAAGAGCGTTATTTAAAATGTCATTATGGCATTTTCCAGCTAAGGAAAAGCCACATCTTGCCTCCAGGATTTGATGAAAGCAAAAGGAACTCTTATGTTTTCAAAGGATCAGTTGTCTTCTGTAATCTGTGGAGCTGAAGTCGGGTTTTGCATTAACAGGAAGATATTTCACCCGAGCCATGTTGCTGGTGGGGCCCGTTGCAGTGCCTCATGCTCTTAAGAAGGTTGCGGTGGGAGTGCTCTGGGCACTGTGGAGTCCTTGCCCCTGCAGCAACTGTGTGAATGTTCCCATTGCTTGTAGAGTGCTTGGCTTGAAACTGAAGCTCTGGCTTGGGAATTGTTATTCAAATTGACTTGGAGTGTTGTATTCAAATGAATACCTTATGGGGTCTCCTTGGAATGGGGTAGTTAGTTGCAAGAACAACCCAGCTTGAATACAGAGTTTTAGGGCAGAGATGATTGCCAAGATGATATTCAACTGCTGTTGCTATCAGAATTTGTATCCTCTGAGGTATTTGTAGAGAGCAGGAGTACTTCCTAATGGTCTTTTGTGCATGATTGATGTTAACTTATTTTGTTCATAGACTGGTTTGGGTTGGAAGGGACCTTAAAGTTTGTCTAGCACCATCCCCTGCCACAGGCAGGGACACCTTCCACCAGAGCAGGTTGCTCCAAGCCCCTGTGTCCAACCTGGCCTTGAACACT
>WYDI02028005.1:0-52614 GCA_009867235.2 Psittacus erithacus
GGACAAGGGGTAATGGGTTCAAACTTAAACAGGGGAAGTTTAGACTGGATATAAGGAGGAAGTTCTTTACTGTGAGGATGGTGAGGCACTGGAATGGGTTGCTCAAGGAAGTTGTGAATGCTCCATCCTTGGCAGTGTTCAAGGTCAGGTTGGACAGAGCTTTAGCTGACATGGTTTAGTGTGAGGTGTCCCTGCCCATGGCAGGGGTTGAAAATTAGATTATCTTGAGGTCCTTTCCAACCCAAACTATTCTGTGAGTAAATGATTCTAAAAGGAGTTTTGAAAATTTTGTTAGTACCTTGTAATATTTGTTCAATTGCTTGTTACAGGATTATTTTACCCTTTTTGTTTGGAATAACATAAAAAAGTTTATTTATTCCCTTTTTGTAATGCATAAGCTACAATTTATTCTATTTTGCATAGCACATAAGTACAGAATATTTAAAGAAAAAAATCCGGAACTTTAAACAAAACTCTTTGCCAGATCTGTCTAGCTCATGTGAGAAGAGTTACCTAATTTTTCTTTTTACTCAACTTACAGAGGTGGTGGTGGTAGGGAAATATCCAGAAAAATGTGGTGGATTTCCACTGATGTTTTGGGAAACAAAAGGAAGGGTTAACAACCTCGCTTTCTTTCATCAAATTTAAGATTTGTTTCTAGCAGCTTACATTAGATGATCAGCTTGCTTTCTGTTACCCGTAACACCTGAAAACAATCTATGTTACATGCTCATCAACCACCACAACCCACAGGGAAGACACGTTTCAGCTCAAGCATTTGTTGAGTCATTCAAGGCGACACACAAAAAAAACTTTCCATAACTGAAGTTGTAATGCCTGCATTCCTCTTCACAAGAGCAGCAGTGTTTAGCCATAAATCTGACTCAGAAACACTCACCAGAGTCTCTGAACGGGAAACAAAATCCTTCCCTTTGAGATGGTAAAAGTTATGGCCAAAGTTGTCACTTCAGGCCTGAAGGAAGGTGACTAAAGCTCCTTTGGTTTCAATGTTTTCACTACAGCTTCTCCTGTTGTGGATAATCAGGGCTGTAGGTCATTAACAGCTCTATTAAGAATGCTGTTTTGCAGGTTTCAAAGTTCACATGCCTACATTAACCCACATCAGCATTCCTATAGTTAGATAATCAAAACCAAAATTCTCAAAGTTTCACACGGGAGACATTCACAGACTACAGAATCATTGATACAACTTGAAAAGCTTTTTTTGTAGTGCTTTATTTTCTTATATTTAACAAGAATTTTTAAACTCATTATGACTCTTCTCCAAGATCTTCTCTAGCCCTCGCCATAAAATCCACTCTGCAAAGTATCTTTCCATACTCATACAACAATCCATGCAATGGAAATTCCCTTGCAATGAAGCAGTGGGGCTTGATAGGGGACAAAAGCATGGAAACACACCCTTTGGGTCCCTTTTCCAGAACCTCCTGCTTAAATTTTATCTACAAACTTTCCTCTCACCACTCAATCCTGTTTAGCTTTCCCTCAAATGGAAGTCATACCATAGTGATTATCTCAGTCACCATTACCAGATTTACCCATGGTCCGCAGCAGTGACCAAAGATGCATACAGCGTCCAGTACACCAAGGAGTAACAGTAATGTTTTGTTTTTCATTTCCTACTCCTTCCTTAAACGCTTCTACCTTTGTTTCCATTTTTTACAGCTACTGAGCACAGAGCTTATGCCTTCAAAGAGTTACCCACAAGAACAAAATTCCTCCCAAAGGATCGCAACTAACTAGAACTGTGTTAAGGCAGCCATATAGGTAGAACTGTTTTCAATTCTCTCCCTGCCATAGGCATTACTTTGCATTTAGCAGCGCTGAATCCCAGCAACTACTTATTGTCCGCTTCCTCTGTATTTTGAAATTCCTCTTAAACATCTCAATTTTGGATTATATATTTTTTTATTCCCAGCTGAACATCAGCATAATTTATTCATTTGTCTAGAACATGTACGAATTTTCTGAGGGCACATCTCCTTGAAGTGTCCACTGGAATGACATCTGTGGAAACTGATCATTTAGTCTTACTTTTTTCTCCTCTTCTGGCCACCTATTAATACAACAGGAGACAGTTCCTCTTAATCCGCAACAGCTGACTTCCTTTACAAGCCTTTGGCAGGAGGCCTCATCAAATGCTTTCTATAAACAGAAGTACATTATATCAGCCATATACTTGTTTCTCCTCTAAAGGATTCTAACTGCTTTGTGAAGCAAGACCTGTAACTGAAAAAAAAAGTCATCTCTTTATTGTATTTACCTGTTCACATAATTTTTATGATACTTTGCTTCCTTGAAACCCCTAGTTTTGCTTCTCTCCTAGGCCCCTATAGTATTGCACTTGTATCTTCCACTCCTCCAGCAAACACAGCCTGATGTTAAAGGACAGGTTACATACTTATGACAAAAAATTTGACACTTCCATGTTAGAGGTATTTTACAGCTTGAGTGTATATCATCTGGTTTGCACAATGTTCTCCTATTCATTTTACTCTCAACACGTTAATTAAAAGGCAGCCCTCCTTGTTCACCCCTGTAAGAAACGCTTCAGTCTGAGTACTTCTCTACAATCCTCTGCTGTGAACACTACAGCAAAGAACTCCCGTGGCTTGTCTGCTGTAGCAGCACCTTTCTTGATAATTCCCTGGTGTCACTTGGAGTGCAGCCTTTCATGCATGCTTCCCACTGTCACCAATAAGAATGTTATCTTAGGGTTTTAATTTTAAATTTTTTAATTTAATTTTAAGAAAACAGAAGGAGGAAGAGAGCTCTGCTTTTTGAAGGATCACTGTCATTAGCTTTCTCCATTCTGTTTGACCAGTAGATTCTTCTATATTTTTTAAACCTTTTTTTAAAATGCATATCACTTCCAAGTCCCTAATTTGCTGTTTTTATCTGGTCTTTGTGACATACACAAGACACCTTCACAGCTACACTTCATTGCTTCTTATTTGGCCTCACTGAGTCCGTGAGGCTTGATCAGTTTTTGGGAAGGGGAGTCATATATATACATATATATATAAAAATTTTAAAAAATAATTTAAAAAAGTGTGCTTTTGTTCACACAGGTATGTCAAACACCACCTCAAAAAGGTAATGTTTACAAGATGACTGCTTAGTAAGATCATGAACCAGGCCTCCTGCATTCCTTAAAATTAAAATTTCCTCTTTGCACATTGATGCAGATGATCAAAGTACATCCTTGAGAATTAAAAAAAAAAAAAAAGGCCAACAAAAAACTGTTTCTTCACCATGTTCAGTTGAGAGATTTGTTGTTGATCTTCCCTCCTGAGAGCAAATTACTATAACTTTTTCCTTATGTTCTTTCATGCCTTCTCGCACTTCACAAAATTGTCAGTATCCTGATTATGTGGTCAACAGCACAGCTACAGTATTAACTCACTTCATCTCCTTTTAAGGCATATTGCACTACACAGCACTTAACACTTCTGACTTGATTCCATTCTCCTCAATTATACATCATCTTTCTACTAAAGCAACTCATTTGTAATGGAATTCCTACATATTTGTACCCAGATACAGCAGTCTCATTATCTTCCTTCCATCAAGTTTCTCTAAACACAGCACCAGTGCACTCATTTTAAGTTATTTCAGTCTACTACCTTTTAAAAAAGAGCAGACAGCATTTTGATAAAAGCACACAAGACTCTGAACTTAATCAGCTTGTCTATTTTTTACATGTACCATTTACGAGGACTAAATCTGCTGATACAGTAAAATTCAAGAAAGAGACAACAAGCAAAAAGGGACAAAAGTGAAATACTATCCAAAGAAATTTATCTTCTACAGCTGACAGGTTTCTGTTTTCAGTTTAAGGAATAATAAAAATTATTACAATAAAGCTAGTATTCTTTTTATATTTCATTACAGCCGATTATGACACCAGGCAGAGTGCATCTACAATCGCCAGGCCTTGAAAGTAATTCCTTGCATTTTTCATTCACCTGACCATTCACTACCCACTCCTACACTTCCCAGCAGCTCTTCACTAAAAAAAAAAAAACAAAACCAAAACCATTCAGCTCCTTTGAGAGTTCCTGGGAGGTCTAACAGCTCAGCACACCTTCAATTTCACACTGCTGCCTCTCAAATACTGCCTTAGGACAGCTCCTTCTCAGCAAAGCATTTTTCATTAAATGTTTCAGCGTCTCCACCAGCAAGCTACACCCAGCAATCCAGATTCATCTTCAATACTACTGGACTGTCCTTGACTGCCTAAAAAGCTTGTTTCTTACCTGAGGCATGCTTCTGGCTCTTGTGCAAGATTTTTCTTCCAATTCCCCTTTTCTGCCATCACTCCTTAACCCTTTCTCATTAGCAAGCTGAGACACCACTTTGCATGCTGGTCTGTCTTATTCGAGGTTTGTTTCTTGGGGTCTTGAAATTACTAAGCGCATGGCGCTGATACAAAGACTTGTACTGTGGTTTATGGTGGACTTGGTAGTGGTAGGGTAACAGACTTGATGATCTTTACCAACCTAAATGATTCTCTGGTCCTATATCTTAGCCTAACAGTCCAGAGAGACAAGTTTTGGTTGAAACAAACCAGCAGACAGATTACAACCTCCCCTAACAGCCAGTGTTAGCAACTGGCTTTTAAAGATGAGCAACAATATGACAAACAGTCCTTGCTTACAGTCTTCAGCTAATTTCAGCTCAGATGCTCTCCAAGTAGGATATAGCTTCTACATATTAAGATGCATGCTTTATTACAAAATGCTAGCATACAGCAAAATACTTGAATTATATATATTATCACATCAAACTCAACTACATTGCAACCTTTCAATTCTGTTAACCATTTCTGATGTAATTCACTAGCTGTCAAAGTCTCATGATGCCTTTTGTTGCATCCTCTTGGAACGTCAAAGTTTTATAACCTGCAGCTACTCTGTCACTTCATCTGACTCCATATATGAAATTATGTAGTGGGCATCAGATCACTGAATCTGGCCTGCTTGAAGGGTGAAAAATTTAAGTCACAGCTTAGAAACTAAGTAATGTAGTGTGGCAGCCTTTTATTAATAGCATGAAAGCAAGTAGAGCATGGAATAGCTTTCTTATTACACTAATAGTGACATATTAGATTACAATATGCTCATTTTTTATCACGTTATGTAGTCATTGCTTCTAGAAGGACAGAGAATGAGAATCTTGGTCTACCTTTTAAGCATGGTTATTTTTTTCCAAGAGTTTGGAGGCTTCTTGGTTTTGTTGTTTTAAGAACTATCATGACTAGCAAACTAGCACCAATACATATGCTGCTAAATATTGTCCAGTCGCAATTTCTCATTCTTCTTCTGTTTCAACTTTCTATTGTGATTAGAAAAGATATTTCAGTACCAAAATGTTTAGGAAGCAATCAAACAGAATCCTCAACTGCAAAATTAGAAGAGCTTCACTGTTCTTGTCACACTGCTCAATCCTGCCAATTTCTGCTTCCCTCAGAGCACTGTCTTTCCTCCTCCTATGGGAAAAAAAAACAAAACACCTTTGTAAGCACTGATGGTGACACCTCAGCATGCCCCAGCCCAAGCCTGTGAAATCATGAACAGTTACAAGAAAACAGGTAAACTCCAAATTCCTCTGCTAGCAGCTGAGTAAAGTCTGAGTCTGCTCACCAACTCTGCATGGTGAATGCAGCAGATGGGAAGCTGAGGACCACTCCCCCAGCTACCACAGGCTCCTTTATTATAGACATTAAAATCATAATAACAGATTAGATGAACCTCCTCACTCAGCAGGGAGATCTCAAGGAAACACATAACCCCAACGATATGCCCACTCCTCCAGATAAAAACACAGCTAAAACCAGACTGAAATTACTTTATTTAAACAAATCACTTTATTTGCGAGAAGTGGAAATTGAGTTATTTTCCATATAAGCATCACTGCTTTTTACAGTTTATTTTTCTGCACAAAGCTACAGCTGAGCTGCTCAGACTAAACTCTCAACACCTGTTAAAATGAAATACCTTGTGCATTACCATACTCCCAAGCATAACAGGTATCATCACACTGCAGATAACTAAGTAAAATTTAAACAGACAAATCAGGAAGATGTCTAAGGTCCTAAGTGTACCTCTTGCTACCACATATCTTCCTGCCCTTTAGTCAACATAACCTACTTTTATTTGTTGTTCTAATAACATGCTAATCATTGACATGAACAAAAATATAAAGAAGGTAAAGTGCCAGGAAAAGTCTAGTAAAAAAAGTGCACTTACAGCAACACTGACTAATCTCTACAGTATGTCATTTAAAGCTCCTCCCATTGTATCATTATTAGATACATGCTTGTCTTTTAGGCTTGATCTCTGCTAGGGTTCACACTCGCTAATGCATCCACTCTAGTTACTGGCATTTACATCTAAATACAGCACCTGCAGTTGCTGGTACCACAGGCCTTTCCACCTGCGATCCCATTCAAGTCACTGTGCTCAAACACCCATCACATGCACACAGGAAAAGAGAAAGTAATTTAACCAGGACAGGACAGGCTCCACTAAGCAGGTGAAGGGTATGGACAGATAAGCATACAACCAAACACCCTATTATTTACATGCAACCAACCTTTTTTTTTAATCCCTTATGCCACTATTTTCCTCACACTTGTTCCTCCTCAAATGACACAGATCCCCCTCTTCTCCACCTTTGGTTTGTCCCTTAAATATCCCATAGCAAGTCCTGCACCATTCTGAAATGTTCTTTTCCCCCGTCAGTCCAAAATACGCTCAGACACTGTTGGGTGGCTTCACTTCTGGATAACATGGCTGATGATCTCCTGTGGCAGCCCCAGATAGAATTTTCCTTTTCTCCAGGTTCTCCTTACCCATATTTTACCTCTGTATTCTTCCACCAGCTTATGCAGATGGGCCTCTAAGGGACTTGTACCTCCCAGGATGGGCCTCCAATGCTGTTCAGGTACCTCCAACTGCCATTGTCTCTCCCCATTACTCTGAGTGTGCAGACAAACTTTTATCACATAAGCTAAGACTTTGTTCACTTTGAACACTTACCTTGAAAGCTCCAGGAAGGTGCAAGATCAGAATGGCTTAGTAGTTTTGATACATTGATGGCAAGGGCAAAAAGCAATTAAGAGTATCAAATTTAGGTATCAAGCAGATGCACCCTTTAACACGTCTTCGAACTACAGACTTCTCAGTGCTAATGCGTGGCTAATAGTTAAATGGAAATCACATAAGGAGAAGACAATAGCAGGAAAGTCACTCCACAGTGCTTTCCCACCTTTACCCACCCTGCAGCAGCACACTGGGCCACATCTGCCAGCTCCTGTCAATGGACAGACCACCTGCTGTCAGATGGTGCTTAAAAGACTAAAACCTTAATTATAGTCAACTAGTTTTACCAGGAAGCTCACTCTACTGACAGCATTCACTGGATGAATTCTAGTTTTCACTATTACCACTAGGTTGCAGGTCACTGGCCAAATAGTTTATCCTGTCCCAAACTCAGCATTCACACTGTATGTGAAATAAATTTGTCCAGTTCACCCAGCTCTGGAAGCAGAGACGACAGCAATTCACTATCACTGAAGTCCTTGGTTAAGTCTTCAAGCATGCCTAGCACTGACCTAACTGATCTCCCAAGGACAAAATTACAAGAACTCTTGAACATATTAAACACATTATATATTGCGCTGTATGGGGGGGGTGGGGGCCATGGGGGGTGTTAGAAACAGTGGTTATCTGTTTCTAGAAAGATTTAATTCCTCTAATAGCGATTGTATATAGGATGGCTTATCCTCATGAGAAACAGGAATATGAACAGCTACCTTTAAAACTCACTCCACAAACCAATACATACTGAACACCAAACCAAAGGTTAATAATCTTGTTTTGTAACAAAAACATTTGCTTCATAATTGCTAACATTTTGTTCTTCAGTCATCCTACTCAACAGGTTTTCTTCGGAATGTAAAACTATCAGTTGTATGCCACTTTCAGCTTTAAGATGTTCAGGTGACCTGATGCAATACACCTCAGACTTTTCATTTGCCATTTAAATCTTAAGGACTTAAACCAATACAAACTTATTCCTGAGAAATCTAAACTGCATTTTAGTCCCTACTGAGTGCCCTTCTTTCAGTTTTGGTGGCTTAGGCTTGTCTTAGCCTAGAACAAAAAAGAATTCAAGAACAATTCAGTCACAAAACTAAAAATTTCAATGAACAAATATTCATTTGCCACTGGGCAACTGTCATTTGTTAAACTCCACTTTCCCAGTAACAGACCTGATGACTAGAGAAATGAGAGCTATGCTCTTCCCCTGAAGCGGCCTCAGACAGTCTATAATAATAGAAGGAAGGATGCTTCACAGACAGTATCGCTGCTGGAGAACACTGAAGGAGAAGGCCATTCCATAAAGACATTAGAAAGCTACGCCAGGAATAGAGAGAATGAAGTTATCCACAATGCATAACAGCCGCATACAGGATGCATTACAAAATAAAAGCTTCCCATATGCACACACAAGGAGCAGAGATTACATTAGAGGCACATCCTGAAATAACTCTACAGTAAAAAGGGATTTATTTTTTCTTTTTTAGTGTATAGAAGTAGGTAACATCTATATGCAGCATCAGAATACATTGTGAGGGCTTTATCCTCTAAGATTAAAACACAACTTTTTGAAGACTGTAATATGAACACAGAGCAGTAACTGACAAGAAAATAAACAAAACTTCATTCTAAGTTCAATTTACCTAACCATACTTCAGTGAATTGTCTTTTGACAACTGGCACAATAGTATGCAATACCACCGGATTCAGAGAACACAAAGAGGAGGAAATCTTAAATTGATTTTAGAAAAACATTTTCTAATTCTTTACACAGGCAACACTTTCTTCCTTCTCCATTTATTTTCACCTCTACTGCAGCAATACCAGACCAAGAGTCACATTACTCTAGGTCATCAATGTTATAAATATGGTACTGTAGGAAAGTGTCAGTATGTGAGCAGCTGCTTCTACTGATTAGGCTTTTATCGCTGTCTCTGTAGTAGTAGATGAGCAATGTTAGCACTGTGGTACTAACATTGTTCAAGAGAACAAAACACTTTACAGTGTATTCATCAGGGAGGCATCTTTCAAACAAATTGTGCTGCAATAGAAGCCTTCAGGGACTTCTGCAGAAACAATCAGAAAAAAAGGATACCCTTAGTCTCTCATACTTCTTGATTCCCAACACCTTCCAGATTCCTAGACAACAGAAAAACTTCTCTTCATGCAGGGAACAGCATCTTTCAGTAAGTATCCTAACAACTAACCTTTGGAACTGGGGCTAGGAATTCTTTTGAGTTTAAGTTTACACCTAAACTGATCAACACAGACAAGTGTTTAATTCTTCAAACATTTTAATTACTTGAAGCACAAAATTAAAGTCCGAGTCCACAACATGGTATGCTCTAATAAACAGGTTTTTATATCACTTTTAAAAGTTTCACTCTATCCCTGCTTCCCTTCCACACCAAATTGCAGCTCTTCACTTGCCTGTAACTTTTCCATGACAACTGTTTTTATTTTATCAGAACTAGAAAAGAGCATGATCCACAGCCACAATAGACCACTAATGCATGGAGACAGTTCAAGGACAACATGAAAGGCTGCATGTACCTACAACTAATCAACAAAAATATTCAAGAGTATTAAGACCTCCACAAGAAAAGCATTTGCTCAACAGACAATATTTCTATCTAGCTTGCCTTTCTATTGAAAGCATGGCCTGCTGATCACCAGCCGTTTTGGAAGAATTTGTTTCATCAGCCTTTCTCTCTAGGATGCCTTTATTCTTATGTGTTTATTCAGTTTTCTTTCCTTACATCAGTCTCCTTACCCAAAAAAATAAGGAATGGCTCTGCTACGAGGAACATATTCTGAAGCTACTCCGCATATAAACAGAGTAAGAAGGCTGGAATTTATGTTTGACTCAATCTTATGAGTTTCAGTGTTCCATTCCCTACAAGCCACCCAATTTTAGGACTTTTAAGAATCACAAGTGTACTCAAGATTGAAACTTGGCAAAGACAGTGCAGACCACTTAAGAGCTGAAGTCAGATCAGTTCTACTTTTTGCTTACCAAATGGTAAATAGCCTTTGAAGGCAGCCCTGGACAGGAAGACTTCCACATAAGATATAGTATTTTCCTCCAGCCTGAAGGAAATAATGAGCCTTCCTACAAAAGAGCAAACTAATAGCACGACATGCTAAAAGAATTTCTGGGAGGAAGTCTCAAAATGCATTCAGAAAAGGACAACAGAGAATTACAAACGTGCTTATAAAAGGCTCTTCAGCATGAAACCCAGGAAGGACACAGGTTTCTCAGAAGCTCGGACATAAGCAGGAAAATCCAAGTGTGCATTCAACAAGACACAACTCAGACAGAAATTGGCTGTTTGTTTTGTTAAGCCATTTATTTTTTCTGCAGTAGACCTGGGAGACAGTGTTAAAAAAACCTACACAAAACTAAACCAAACACTTTATTTTACTTGGCAGAAGGAATTATTTCAGAAGCACAAGAACTTGTGCAGCATTCTAATATAGGAGATAAGAAGGGCTACTCAGAGGAATACTGTGACATGAAATGTTGATGCATCTCTTTTGGTCACATTTAATTTCCTCCTCTGAACATCTATATCTTTGTATCTACAGCATGCAATTTGTTTTCACAAAAATAATTTTTTATATATGTGTGTGTGTGTATAGACATACATACACCCACAGTAGACTTATATCTTTATTTGCCCACAAAGAGACAGCATAAAACAAATTGTCAAGTTTATTTCATGGAATGCTTCAGAACACAAAAAAATTAAGTTCTGTAACTTTTTCCAGGTATACCAATATTAGCATACACACATCTGCTATCGTGCATCTCATTAAGGATACAGCATGCGCAACTTAGAAATTTAACTAGCAGGCTCTATTTCAGTCCACCAAGAGACGCGAGGAGCTGGCAGACAGCACACTGACAAAAGTTGCTTTCATGCTGCTTCTGTTGACAGATTAGAACCATGAAAAATGTGAGTCCAATTTCATCATATTTCTTGCATCTAATAACGTCGACTACTTAAATACACCCCACCACCACATTCTGAAGCAAACCATCATAGATTTAAGCCAAACCTGACGATGAATTAAAAAAAAATTAAAGTCTTTTTAATTTTGTTGTAACATATTTCATAATATTCATGCATATTTATTAAGACCAGGCTATAGTGTAAAATGCATAAAAAAACAAACAAAAAAACCACACAAAACAAATCACAAATCTTGACAGCAAGGACTTCAACTGTCTTACCCAAAATAGAAATATAACAGGCTCATAAAACAGTAACTATCAGCATTTTTAGAGATGGTATTACTTGAAGAGCAGTATAACATTAAACTACTGTTTTGAAAGCTCACTTTTACAGAAGTGGAAAACAGACAGCCAGATATACACACACACACTGTAATGGCTTCAGAATGGCATTATTTTAAAGGAAAAATAAAGACAGTACTGCAATCCCACTTAGATGCAATATAAAGTAGGAATTTCATTTTTACGGAACTTAACTTTCATGGATGTACTTTGCATCCATCTTAATCCATGTGCAAAAAAAGTGAATTTGGATCATTTATGTTAAAAGTTTTTTGACATATTCATGTATTTTTCAAGATAATGTACTCCCACTCCAGATACATTCAAGCTTATAGAAAAGCATCTTATATACTTGTTAGGAGAATAAGTAAGAGACAAAATTCATACTAGTACATAAAGTAAATCCCAGCATCGAAAGTGAACTGCAGAGCTGAGGCATGAAAGAAATAATGCTTGAGCTTTTTTTTTTTTTTTTTTTTTTTAAGTAAAAAGGATTATTCCTCTCAGACACAGCCTTTATTTGTTTGCCAGGCAAGCTTGCTCGTTCTTTTTTTTAGTGAGCTGGGTAAAGGCTATCTCAGTATGTGCCTCCCATCACTAGCACAGACTGAAGTTTTGAAACAGAAATTTATTATCCCTAAAGAGAGGCATCGTCCCTGGAGGGACACCACACCCAACACTAGGCAAATGATAGCTGTCTGCTGAGAACTACCTCCTCAAACGGCTGGCCCTTGCGATGAGCAGCAAGCTCCTACCTTCTTCTTCTGAAGTCTTCACATTTCTCCTCAGCTTTATCACTCTTCATTTCATCCAACAAAAATGGAACAGTAATTAATAGTGAGGAAGGGGAGAGAGACCAGGTACAGGATGTCTCAACTGATTAAGCATCCAAGGACTTGTGCTTCAAGCTTTATGCCTCAGTACAGAGAGGTACCCACACTGGTTTGGCTTGGTCTTTGTTTTTTTCCTTCTGTAACAGCTTTGATCTCCTTTACCTTTTACCCCTCACTATTTCTGTTCACTTCTTCCCTAGTCTCAAACAATGAATACTTTAGTATTTGAGAGGAAAAAGTACTTTTCACACATTCAGTTACATGTTCAAAGCATCAGCCACACTTTCTTCACAAGCTTTCCCCTTACACCGAAGCTGTAGATATAAGCATTGTCATCTATAAAGATTAGTAAATGATAAGGAAAATTCTTGTTCCCATGAGAGTTGCTAGCCACATCTACCACCTAAGAAATAAACTTTGAAAGTGTGACAGTTCCATTTTTAAGACTTTCAAGCAAACAATTCCTGCTTTCCAGACAAGACAAGCTCTCCTAAAATTGAGTCAGCTGAAGCATGGAGCAACAGGAGAATTTCCAACCTCCAGCTTGTACTACAGTTATCATCTTGGATGAAGACCTATATGCTACAGAAATGGGATTACTTGGATTTTTATCATGCTTAAAAGCTACCTCTACCATTTATGTCTTAACTAAACTGAGACCATTGCTCCTATGTATCATAAACCAAACAAATCCAACCTCTTTATGTGCAGTACTTCATAAATAATTTAGAATGGCAATTTCATTTCCTTTACATCAGGACCTTAGACCACTGAAAACAAGAAATCTTTACCACTCTTATTAAATATTTACTATATGGCTGTTTTGGCATCATCACAAGAAAACACTGCATACAAACGTTATGCATTAGCAAAATACAAAAGCTACATTTAAAACATTTAAAAGATGCTGGCAAGCAGACAATAGCTGGGAAATGCAAATAAAGCTGACAGCCTGACTTTCACTGCTGATTCTTTCCAGAACAAAAAGCAGCTACACAAGAGAGTTTAACCCTTCTCTTCAAGGTCAACATGTGTCAAGGAGTTTTCCATAAAATCAACATTTGCCACTACCTAAAAAAAATGAAGTAAAAGCATCTTTAGTGAAGCAAAAAGACAATCAACTTGTATCTCCATATAGCTTTCCATCAGTGTATGTTACAAACATAGAAAGATCACAAACGTTTACCAAGTTTATATAAGCAATAAGAAGCGTATCTGTCCCCTCTGCCAGCAACATTTCTACCTTCAGAACAGCAAACCTAACAAATTTAACTAGAAGTGTAACATCCACAAGACAACCCCTAAGATGACACAGAATGCAAGGGCCTTAAAGTAACATGCTATCTTCAGTATTCCATCCCCTGTCAGTAAAGGAAAGTTCCAACCTTATGTTAAATCCATTGTTTCACAAAGTTTTCACTCTGTAAAAGCTGTCCTGGCAGTAGTCATGCAGTAGTCACCACATAATCATATCTCAAAGCAACACACACAGAGCACAACAATGAGATTTATCAATCACATTGCAACCTTCAGATTTAAAAGTACAACCGCTTATCCCAGTCAACAGAGCGGCAGCTTACACTGCAGCAATAACCACCACAATTGGTGGTTTCTGGCAGGACTCAGAACATGCAATGATTTTCCCCAGCGAGTCTCCAGTAAGATGCTGAAGGAACATACTTCCCACAGCCACTTGTCGCTCTCAACAAAACTATTAAAAGACAATATTAGGTATCACAACCTCCCGCAAATCACATGCGTGTGATAAGCTTCCAGTTAAGTTTTGTTTGAAGTGAGGCAGTAGCAACCACTGCCCTCACAAAAACTTCCCAGCCTGGGCATCAGATCATTATTTCGATAAAAATCTTCCACAACAGATCTGGACCAGAGTAAAATAGTGTTGGCTGGGAATGTTTTCAGGTGATTCTCCCAGGTATGAAGCTTGCTTTCTAGCTGGTGGGACAGCTCAAAGTTTCAAGGCCTTCAGCCTCAGGACACCAAGACACCTATTTCTAAAGATGCCTTTATTTTCTAACCTCCTTCCAAGAACAAGCAACCAGGCTGCAACACTGACCATACTGCAATCTGTTTCTCCGAGCAGAGTGAACACACTACCATTTCCCCACTGTGAAGAATGGAGTAGCTCTGAGCTGCTGTAAGCTAATCGCTAGCCCGCTCACTGTCAGCTTTCAATCCTCTTTTGCTGCCAGTCTGAATTGCCACTTTCAAATGCAGATAGATACCTACTAAATTAGGAACTGCACTTCTGCCGAGCACAGCCTGCCAAGACAGTTGCATTGTTTTCTGTACTAATCACTTGAGAAAGCACTAAAATAAAGCTTTGGCACTGATGTTCACCAAGAGAAGGTATTCTCTTCATTACTAGATACAGCCATCATTGTGCTTGTAGTATGAATCACGCAAAACTGTATTTAGTAACTTTGTATGGCATAATCCTTCCAACCATACAGTTGAGGAAGATAACCCTCACTTTGAGGGAGATAAAAGCACGTTTTGTTGGCAATAGTTTTCCAGATACCAAAGTTGTATCTTCAAAGGAAGTGACAGTCAATTTATCTCTTCTGCAAAGGTCCATCACACAGCAACAGCTGATTTGGTCAGCTGGGGATCAGATGACCTAGATCAGACTGTGGGAAGGAAGAAGGGAGGAAAACTCATTTGGAGTTCATGATATAATTTCTGTAACTTCTCAAAAGGCATGCATGTAAGAAGATAGACAAGCTAAGGCAAAGAAATGCAGAGAAACCCTACTGGTGTAAGAACACAGGCTCAAGAAGGGTAACTGTGGAACAAGGAACAGGGAGACCTAAGCAGAAAAAGGCCTGTAACAAAGGCTTTTCAGAAGAGACAGGAACCATAGTAAGATTAGCTGAGGCAGCACTAAGGGGAAACTGAGGTGCTGGAACAATTTGCATCTGTACTTAAAACCCAGTATATTATTCTGAGATAGTACACAGAACAGAGCATCCTGAACCACCTGCAGAGAAGCAAAGCTGGACAAGTAGTGCTTTAGAAAGCCATCCAGATGGTTAAGATACCATCCAGAGCAAGGGTTGTATACTTTATGGCACTGATTATAGATAGAGCTCAGGCTCAGAATTAAAGCCTTTTCAGGAATGTCTCCAGTGTTTTAAAGGTTGGTGCAAACAATCTGCTCACCCATAAACTGCAAGGTGAGAACAGATGTTATAATACATTTGTTAATGAAAACAAACATTTTTAGCAAAGAGCAACAGCTCATGTAAATGGATAAAAGGCTGATGACAGTGTGGAAGGAGTCCTTCAGAAGTCTTCTTCAACGACATGAAGAAAGATCTTTCTCCTTGAGTAGTCTTTCAAATCTTCAAAACCCTCTTTCAAACTACATTTTAAGAGTGCATCCCATAATTTAAACCACTTAAGCCAATCAATTCACTTTGCCCTTTTTTTTTTTTTTAGGGCAAAGTCCAATCAGAAGCAGGAAACCTGGCCTAATTTGCCAACTTAGTGGTCAAGTTCTAAATAAAAGTTCCAGCACGCTTCAATTGACCACATAACTGGAGAACAGATAAGTATTTATAGTTTGTTCATCCTCAGCCACAAGCTCAGAAACCACAGGGCACATTACCACACATGACTTCAAGCACGTGATATCAAGTGCTCAAGCTTCTCTTTCGGCCAAGGACTTTGTCTTCAACAGAACATTCTTTCACATTCCTTCTCTCTTTAGTATTTTAAAACAAGAGACAGAAACCCACTGTGTTAACATGCTAAAATTATTTTAAGAAATCATAAGTCAGGTACACTGGTATCTAGGGGGTTTTACTTCCAAACCCACCTTTTATTCAACTTAAGGCCTGAGAACCCCTCCAAAACTCATCAACTCTTAACCCAGTAAAAAGTCTTTCAAGAACAGCTTACAGCAAATTCTCATTATCAAAGTGTTATTTTTTTTTAATTGTAATGGCATAAGTAAGTCTGTTTATACAGACATCTAGAGTTGATGCTATTTTCTACCTTCTTTCTACCATCCCCACACTCCTCAAACCAAACACACATGTAGTTTCAACATCTAAACACATCTCCAGAATCACTTCTCAGAGCACATGCCCCCACAGACAGTACTCTGTGGTGACACAACTATCTTGTCATGAAAGCTGAGACCAGACAGCTGAAGTCTCAAGGGCACAAGTGTTTTCACACTATTTGTTACTATTTAAAGCTTAGTAGCTTTTCTTTCCAGCCTCTCAGGTCACACTCATGCATCAGTAGCTTCCAAATTAAGTTACAGGTGTATAGCCTCTTCAGGCTCCAGAACAGCTCCCCATCCACAGCTCCCTCCCCACCTAGCTACTCACTACCATCCTCTCATAAAGGTTAAGGCTTCTGCAGACATTATGAATATCTGAAATAAGGAACAGGAAACAGTCAGCTTAACAAATTACTTAGTAGTTTGAGATAAATCCATTTTATATGGAAAAAGGATTCAGAACAGCCACATGAACAATTAAAGCCAGCAGCAACCAATGACAATAACTGGATAAAGAAAAATTGCTGCAGTCAACCTATAACTGGAACAACAGGAACCAGGAGAAATTCTTTAACCTGATCAGATCCACAGCTATTAAAGCCTCAGGTATGCCAACAATAGTTTTTACTCAGCAGATGAACACAGGGAACTTGTGTACCTCTATTATTGCAATCTTAAAGCATGAACTAACAAACCCACCAAGTGGTATAATTACTGCTCAGAATAACAACCTGTGGAGTCTGCAGGTCATCGCTTTAAGATATTATGCAGGTTTATCCACAGAACTTGTTTTAAACTAGAATGTCTTATAACCATCTGTTCACAGCTGAAAACCAAGATGGCTGCAAAAAAGCTAAGAAAGTATTTTCTCCTTTAAATTAACATTCAGCAATTTCAAGTTATTTTAGAATCAGAATACTGCAGGTTAGAAGACCTCTCTCCAGATCATCTTGTCACTTGTTACGGAAAGAGTTAGAAAGCATGAAGCATTTTTTGACTAGTCTTACATTAAACAAATGTTTTTGTTGCCCATTTTAGAAATACCAAGTTTAAACAATTATTTTCAGAATTAATACTTTCCAAATAATCCTTAGTGAAATAGATCATGTACACTTTGTCTTCATGCATAGATACCCCTGGTTTTTAATCATTTAACACCAGCCTTCACGGTAAACCAAAGAAGCCTTCCTTTACCAGTCTCCTGCAGTTGTCCATGAAAGGGTTAAAAGTAGTATAGACCTCCACAATATTAAAGGATTCCTGTTCTGGCTAGCATCTTTATTTCAATAAAGGATGTTCTAATATACAATGGGAGGAAATGCTAAGCGTGTTACAGTTGATTTTCTCCTCCAAGTCATTATGCTTTGACTACACTTAGGACTTCAGGAAGGTCAAGCCACATGACGTAAGAGTGCTGCTGAAGTGCACATGACAAGGCAAGTCTAGGGAAGAAAGGCTGGAGTTCTGTGGCTCGTTTGTTTGTTTTCAAGTAACATTCTCTCCAGTTTGTAGTCTCTCAAATCCCTCTCCACATTCTGTAACTCATGAAGCTTCTTACAACTTATATGAACTCCCACCCCTTTCCCAGTTACTCCTTTTCTGATGTCAGATGCTACCCACAGAAAACCCAGTGTTCCATGGATTTCAGTAACTTGTCAAATAGGCCCTGACTCATCAGTCACTCTGGGATGTCATCTGCATCCCAGTTTGAAGCACTATCTAGAGTCCTGGTATTGGTAGCACTCCTTCCCTCACAGTGAAAGTTGCTAGGACTTAACCCACTTCAGCTTTAAACCCAAAGCAACAGTTGCCTTTTTAGGAAGGCATCCACACACACTCATTGCTCACTGGTTAGTCACTCAAAGTAAAACACATGTCCCTCTCAACAAGCCAAAAGACCATCCAAATTAGAAGGGAAAAGAAAGAGCAAGCTTGTCTCTGTTGCCAGAGTTCCTTCTGACAAGCTCTTACAAGATTACAAGAGCTATATGCTACTGCATCAACCTGCTTAACATTACTGTTTTGGTCTTTTCTACATACTACAAGAAACTCAAGAGGAGTTCAGATCAAGCCTTTAATCACTTTAAGGAGGAAGTCCCAAGATGTGGCTGCCTGCAGCCATCACAAACATGCTTTTCCACTCCTGTGCTGATCTAACCAGCCAGCACCAGACAGGAAGCTCCCTGTGCTTGAGTCTGGGCACTGCACAGATCACGTTTCTGCTTTTCCCCTGTACACCTCCAAGATACAGCTATGCATTTGACAGCAAAGAGTGCAGTGGCACTTTTTCTCCTCATCATAATACTTATCAAAGATCAGCCAAAAGCCACATAACCAAGCAGCTGCTATTCCGCAGCAAAAAAAAAGTCATCATAAGCAGCATTAAGTGGTCTGAATGGAGGCAGAGGGAGAAAGAAAGAAGAAAAGACAAAGCTAGTCTTACAAGCCTTCAAAGTTTGAAAGCTTTTTTCAGTTATCTCCATTACTCAACTATAACCATGACTCAACCAAACTTTGTTCGGCTTCTGTCATCATTTCTAACATGCAAAAAAGCAAATGTATGCGTAAATGCGTTATTATTTTCAGTTTAGAATGCCTTGTAATTTGTTATGTGCAAGGAAATAGCAAAGGAATACTGATATTTTAATTCTACATGCCCAGCAGACACCTGGCCTCTTAATTTTTTTATATAGTTTTTTTAAACTTACTTTATATATATGCTGACCTAAGAGCTCCTTGAACAAGTTACAGCAGATACCATTAGCAAAGCAAAAATGCACACAGTAACCTCTTTCATGTCTTAGGAAGGAAGTCAGGGGCTTCAGAACCTTCAAGGAAAAAAAAAAAAAAAAAGTCTTTCAAATTTGAGACCTCCTGGGCTAAAAGAGACAGGAGATACAGAATCACAATCCAGATCATCCTTTTATCAACCTGCCTGTGCTCACTGTACACTGCTTCCCAAAAGCACATGACGCTTTCCTATTGCTTCTTATGCCATTACCGCTTAACCTCCTCATGTTAGATAAATTTACAACATTAAAAGTCAACATATTCATAAATCATCTAAAAGTGACCATGCAGTTCAGGGCTGAGGACAGAGCTTTTTGCATTTTCCCTTAATTTCTCACCTTCCAGAGCCAATACACCAGTACTGCCTACAAATTAGGTCATCTGGTCACCTGACAACTGTAA
The DNA here is from genome assembly GCA_009867235.2 of Psittacus erithacus. Classification (NCBI taxonomy): domain Eukaryota; kingdom Metazoa; phylum Chordata; class Aves; order Psittaciformes; family Psittacidae; genus Psittacus; species Psittacus erithacus. The sequence continues at coordinate 19,483 of WYDI02028005.1, forward strand.
ATAGTAAGCACTCCATTAACACTGTTTAAGAGATTAACAATACTACAGCATTCACAGAACCCTGCAGGTTAGTTCTGGTTTGGTTTAGTTGGGTTTTTTTAATCTTAGAAGATGAAAGAATTTTGTAGTTGTGCTCAATAACTGTTACTGAACAAAATTTTATCTCAGCTTTCGCCCACCTGCCCCTATCCTACCTGCTATTACATTAAAGACTACCTGTGTACTTAAGTGGCTATATATTTGTTGGACAACAGATATGCATTCCTGCAAGGAGCTTAAAGTCAACATCAGAAGTGTGTTTGTTTAGAACCCCTAGAACTGCTTTTGTTTAAGGTAGTTACAAATTGAAAAATCTGGTACAAAAGGATAAAAATACTAAATATTCTTAAAAATTAGATATGCAAGACATTTTAAAAACCTGTCCACTGGATTTCAGACTAACTTAATGTTTGTAATACTTGATGTTCCCTGAGCAATTTTTTTTTTTTTTTAAAGCCTGGATGAACACAAGGCTTTTGTCAGTTAAGCTTTCTAAATTTCATACTGGTGATCAGGAGGCTAGAATGTGATTTAAGATAACTCTTAAGATCAAACTTATAGTGCATGTAATTCCACTGATGAATCAAAGAAAAGGAAACTACGTATAATTTACTAGAAGAGTGCAGCTATTCTATAAAATAGCCAAAACAAAAATGAACAACAGCATTTCAGTACCTTCCATATTTACTGAAAAAGTGCTGAGCATTAAAGAAAAAGCACTAACATTAATTAATCAAAATCTGTTTATAGTATAAGGAGTCTTTTTGATCAAATGTCCTGCCTGAACTTAATTGCATTATATTTCTGCTAACATCAGCATAGAAGTTAATTCCTCTTTTAGTTATGACCTGGCCAAACCGTTTTGAGCCTACTTGTGCAGTATCTTCTCTCATACAGATAATATTTCACATAATGAAAGTCTGTTTGTACATACACACACTTTATTGTAAGATTAATGGCAACCTGGTTTTTAGGAGCTTTTGGGAGAGGGAAGGGGGGGAGAAGGAAATAATCTCACAGAATAAACAGGACAGCAAATTTTTCCAGCAACATTTCCTCCACATATTATACTCGACCCAAAATGCATCCAGTGATTGGTATGCCATTTCTGTTACATCAGGCCTGCATACACAGCTGAAGTCATAATGACAGCCTAAGTACCACCAGGATTAAAACATCTGAAGATAGAAGTCACACAAAAGCATAACATCAAGCCAAAGTCATAGGCAAAGACACTAGATGTATTTTAACAGAAGACCACAGTTCTTTAAGACAGCTTTGGCACCCCAGAGCCAAACATTCCACTCATTCAGGAAACACTGTTTATGTCAATCACAGAAATTATAGTTTATTCAACACAAAGTCATTTCATGAATATGATGAAATAAATAGAGTTCAGCTTTTTCTGGATCACCCTTCTTCAGGTTTATAGCAGTTTAATGTTAGCTATCACATGCCACTAATGATTCAGGTTCACATCAAGGGTGGCCACATATTCAGAGTGGTATACAATAGTTATATAAGCACAGACAGTGGATACTGGTGTTTGTACTCCATTATAATCATTTGTGCAAACAACTCATTAATAGTACTCTGAAAAGATGTGAAGGGCTACATAAAACGCTAGGCATGAACTGCAAGTGGCTAATGCAATTCAGTTCATCTACATATCTACTTCACAATGTAAATTAGAAGCATTAGAGACAATGCTGGGTAAATAATTCAATTCCTTCCCTCTCCCCATTTCATCCGCACAATTCTCTCAAGTACTTCAAGCATAAGGTTTCTTTTTCTGCACGCGACTATTCTGATTATTAACATGAATCGTGCAGAACTTCACTGGCACACCAGATGTGCTTTTCAGAGGATTTCACAACATTCTTTCAGTGGCAAAGTAGAGGAAGAGCCTAATTGTCCTTAATCCTCTATGTAAAATAGGTTAAATGAAATCCTCTTTTAACTGAAGCAAACCGATTACTCAGTGCCACCAGAAAAAAAAAAAAAGTTGTTCCCCCTCCACACTCTGCCCCATATCTAGATGAATTCAATGATTAATAAAGGAAACAAGTTAACCAGCCTCCTATTTCAAAAACAGAAATTAGTCTACAGGAAACAGCAGAATAAATAGAAAAGTGTCTCTACAAATCTCCAAAATGTTAAGCTTTCATGCTTGTAATAACTACCACAACACAAACAAGAACAAGCATCCCAGATACAATTTCATAGCATGCCTCAGTAATCAGACAGAAGGGCTGGTATAAAGCCTGGTTATTTGTTGGTTTTGCTTGCTTGTTGTGGTTGTTTGGGTTTTTTTAATACCAGTACATATCTGAATCCCTGGTAATTCTTCACATAATTCTTGACATTGCCAAATGCCGATTTAAGTAAGTACGTGTGTACACATCCACACATGGATGCGTGCATGTATGCAAATACAGGAATAAAGGGGTAATTGGGGTAGCAGGAGGAGAAGCAGTGTAGGACACTGAAGTAAAAATAAAAAACAACCTTAAGACAGTCATTATAGGCTTATGTCCACACCTAGTTTCCTTCTTGTGACAGTAATTTTATTATCTGAAAGCATTAATCTACCCATACAACTTCTTTCTATGTAAGAGTTGGGTAATACTCTCATCCCTATCCCAAGGAAAGATGAATACACAGAGAAATTGGCATCCAGATTCACAAAGATTTAGGTGCGTTATTAGCCTGTGGTCTTCTGTGATGCTGCAAACAAACTCCCGAGCCACTGACTCATATCACCAGTCTCCCAGAACAATCCAGGCTAGTCTGCCAGTTTCTTCCTAGAAAGAGTACATTTTTAATGCAGTATCACAAACACATAAAATTAAAAGTTAAATAATAAAGAAAACTCACTCTTTTCACAATGACTTGGAGCATGTTTGTGCCACAGGCTTCTCAGTCATGAGGGGGGGAAGGGGGGAAGGACAGCTGTCTCAAACAAAAAACCCCACCCAACTGGCATCTACATTATATCGAAGAATCACCCTCAGTTAGCCTTGTCTACCTGCAATTGTTGCCATGGCAATTACAGCAGAGAAGATAATAGCATTCCAGTGCCATTCTCCTTCATAGTTCAGGACGAACTTCAACTGAAATATCCCTTGAAAATTATATAAATAGAAATACATTTATACAAATTATACAAATACATAAATAAATAGAAATACATTACCCTGCATAATGGTAAACCCGAAGAATACAAAGCATTACTCTAGAAAAATATAATCTAACTACAAGACTTGCATGAGGAGAGGCAGGCTATTCTGTTAAAAACAAAAATACTCAAACACCCCCCAAACAGTAAAGTTGAGTCCAGTTGCATAACAGGCGCTAAAACATCTGCTCACTATTTTCTATGGCACAGTTTCCTCTTGGTTTCCTCTCCTGCCACACCTGCATATGACATGGAGAGGGTATCTCATTGTCAGGTTGCAGCTCCTCAAAAGACAACTGTCTTCTAGCCACACTTAAACCTAGGGAGATTACACAAGTTTATTATCATAGAATCCTAGAATTTAGTTCTAGGTTTAGGTTGGAAGGGACCTGAAAGATTACCTAGTTCCAACCCCCTGCCATGGGTAGGGACACCTTCAACTAGACCAGACTGCTCAAAGCCCCACCCAACTTGGCCTTGAACACTGCCAGGGATGGGGCTGCCACAATTTCTCTGTGTAACCTGTGCCACCCTCAGAATAAAGAACTTCCTCCTTATACCTATTCTAAATCTCTTTCAGCTTAAAGCCATTCCCCCTTGTCCTATCACTATTTGCTCCCTCCGCAGATTTCTTGTAGGCCCCTTTAGGCGCTGGAAAGCAGCTCTAAGGTCTCCCCAGAGCCTTCTCTTCTCCATGCTGAACAAGCCCAGATCTTCCAGACTGTCCCCATAGAAAAGGTGCTCCAGCCCCCACAGCAATTTCATGGCCTACTCTGGACTCCATGCAACAGGACTATGTCCCTCTTGTGTTGGGGACCTCAAAGCTGGACACAGTACTGCAGATGGAGTCTCACAAGAACAAAGGGGGAAAATCACCTCTCTTGACCTGCTGGCCATGCATTGTTTGATGCCACCCAGCATTATCACCATCTTGATAGCACTAACAGTAGCCAGCTACAATATTCGTGGAACATTTAGTCAGCCCAGTTACTGCTTTCTAAGTGTTTTGGGTTTAAAAACCAAACTTATTAGAAAATTTCATTCCACCTTTCTGCTTGTTTCAATTACTCTCATATGACACAGGAGCAAAGTGATCAGAGATGTTAAGCTATAGATAAGGTACAGTTTACCACACCCTGTCCCATTGCAAAAAATAGCTTTAAAAATACTCCCTGCTTTTGGTATTGATACTCTGTGGTGCTTTAGAAAATGCATAAAAGCAGAACTATAGTCATGTATTTTTAATGAAAAAATGTTCTATCAACAGACAAAAGCAACTATCCAGTTCCCATCTCAGAAGAGACAAGTATTTTTGATACTAAAAATGGAAAAGTTAAAAGTTCTTGATCTATTTTAAGTCACTGAAATAATTCTACAATTAAGATGCTCCAAAAGCAGTGTTTCCTACTATCAGAGATGATCTGATGAGTGCAGATGAGCAATATTTTGTAGTCAGTAGCAACCAGCTTGTAATATGTACTCTGGGTTCCTATAAGTGAGCTGTTTTGTATATGCAATATCCTATTTTTTCATTTGTTTATTCTCAAAAGAGAAGGAAAATCATGATTTTCTTGTGTAAATTAGCCAATTAATTGGGCAGGAGAAGGACAAAAAAAAAATAAGTAAAACCTACATTTACTGCCCCCTCAGCAATAACTGATAGGGGAATCGAGAGCATTTGGGGCTTTTTTGAGCCTCAGATTATGCTTAAGCATCTAACAGTTTGTTACAAAACCAGAACACAAGAGTCACTACCAGTAAACAAGAGGCAGATTTGCTGAAGTGCCAAATCCTCTGTCAGCCACAATCAATGTTCAGCAAAATTTAACTTCTCAGGTAAGTAAAGCTAAGAAGTATGCAGGCAGAACTTCATACAGACTCTTCTCTTTCCCCACCAAAAAAAAAGCAATTGGGAGAATAACAAAGCAATGGTGCTTGGGAAAACAGGAATTCAGAACTTACTCATGCTGTTAAGACACACTGTCACAGCTTCCACACCATGAAGAACTGGTACCCACACTGAAGCAGAGATGTGAGATGGGAAGCATCTCAGGTTTCAAGAAAACATTGTGACACATTGACTTGTGCAAGAGATAACAAAAATGCATTACACAGCAGGATAGACACAAACACAAAATGCAAGTTACCAGTTGCTGACCTATGAATACACAGGTAGCTCCTACTGAGCACATCTTTTGTATGATCAGTAGAGTTTGCAGACCAAGAGTCCATATATGAACACATTTATATGACATTTAAAAAAGCTCATCAAATTATATCCTTGGAACTAAAAGAAAAACAAGCAACCTCTTTGACTTACTGTAGGTGACAGGTGCAAAGAAAACAGTGTTTATGTTAACAGGTACCCTAACTAATAAACACCTATGCAGCACTAGTTTGATAGCAGTCTGTGCGCACACACAGAAAGCTGAATAACTATGAGCAAAAGAACTGGAATGCAAGGGTACCCCTATATAAACTGAACTCAGATTAAAAACAGTAGCTCATCTGAAGCACTTGATAAATAGACTGTCCTTTTAGCCACAAAAAGTTACAGAGCACTGAGGCTTACAATCTCACCAACTTTCAGGTCAAAGCAGTTATCAGCATTTGCTGTACCAAAGCTAGTTAAATGGAAAAAACCCTGAAGCTCAATATCCATTTTGTCTACTAGGACTACATACACAAGTAAAACACTTAGGAAACCTAATTAGAAAACAGTTTTAGAATTATACCGTAAATAAACCCAACAAAATTGCCTAAATCAATGACCAAAAGCCACAGGCTTGCTAAAAACCCCTAACAAAACTTCCTGTTTAGGTTATTTAATTATCTTCTCTAACCATGATTAAAGTTAACTCAGTTCTATAGAAGTGGAAAATAAAGCATCCATTTGTAAACTTATTTATTCCAACCTCTCAAGAGATAAAGAGGTGTTTTTCTTTTGGTGGTGTTTTTTTGTTTGTTTGGTTGGTTTTTTTGGGTTTTTTTAGAAACATCTACAGAACTATAGGCCAGCAGCTTCCCAGAGGCCAGAGCTGTAATAAATCACTGTTTCTTCTGGAAGTAAATCTTATCTTCTACTACACACATTCAGAGATATTTACACAGGCAACAAATACTTAACATCAGATTTATAATCCTAAAGTAACAGGAGAACCTGCAAGAGAAGTGATACAGTGGCAGGATCTCTAAATACACCATATTATACAGGCAAAACTGTTCAGTAATACAGACTTCTGACCCAGTAGTGTTTATTCTACAACCCAAAGCCATCAACCTGGGCAGGAGCATTTACTGATGAGAGCCAGCTGTCTTACAAACACAGAATAGACTGTCACCAAGGGCTGCAAGATGTTTAACAACCATTATGTGTCCAAACAAACACATGCTAAAGAGGGACATTTTCCCAGATTGTCCAGATATATTCAAATCTGCAATATACAGGAATATCCAGATCCACATTCATCCACTAACAGCTATTGTGAATACAGAAAAGACATGCACATGTTTTATTGAGGAAAGTAACTGGTCATTTTGTGAAAGATAAAATGCTATTGAGACTTGCTTTAAGATCATTAGCCATCTCTTGGTTATAAAGAGGAGGAACTTCAGAAGTCCTAAGATCAGCAAGAAACAAGTTACCAGAGAAAACTAATGCAACTGCACTTATATGGGCAGAACTCACTGCTTAATGACATCCACAGTGTCCCAAATAATCTAAGTATAAAACAGAAGCTAATCATGTTTTAACTATCATTTTACACTTTTTTTTCCGCCCTAAACAGCATACTGCTTAATATTAAGCTAAAACGTTCCTCTCATTACTGAGCATACAGTAGGTTCTGCATGACACTTACAGCACAGTACACACTCATCCCATATTCTCAGGCTGTGAGGCTGCCCTCCTGGGGCAGCACACATCCTCTGGGGAATGCGTAAACAATCCAAGGAGAAGACAGAAGCACGCATTATGAAATGCAAGTTACCAGTTGCTGACCTAATGCAAAAGCAACATACAGAAGTAGAGGTTATAGTTTTATAGAGTATGGGATGAACAACATAACCCTCCCAAGGCAATTTTCATACTACCCCTACATAGCCATTATTTCCACTATTTGGAAAGTGTAAGTTAAAATAGCAAAAAAAAAAAAAAAGTTGTCAATTTACCTTAGTTTAGACAGCTAATTCAAATTCTGCAGTTCCACACAGCAGAAATGCTCTATATAAAGATGTTTCTATTTTGTTACTTACAGATACCTCTCCTACAGGTCAGATTTTGACACAGCAAAGTATACAAAATAATATCAGACACAAGAAAAGTTACATTGCTGTATTCCAGCTTGAAGATCAGGATACTTTGAAAACTACATTGAACTTTATGTCAGCTGCACTGCAGTGAAACAAACAACTCATACAGAGAGTAATTCTTCACCAAAAGTCCTATAAATACTGTATGGCTGCATTCCTGTTAAGAAGAAATAACAGTTGAAGAAAAAAAATATACTGCAGAATGGATATAAAGACGAAGAGAAACAAAATGTCAATTTTGAAATTTAGTAACAGAAAGACATCACTGCCTCTATCCTTTTAAGAGGCTACAGCATCTCTTGGTGAAGGGTATGAACTACAGTATGACTAGCATGCTGAACATGTATCTTATTCAACCCATGCCACTGAATTGTTCCAATGCCTGGAAGATATAAAGGCAACGGTCAACACAGTTAAAACAGCAGATGGACATGTGAAAATGCTTCAACTTGAACTGACAGCACCCACACATCATTATGCTTCCATAGGGCACTGGAGATATTCACTATCTGCATTGCTTCAAGACAGTGACTGTAAAAACAGTATGAGAAAAGGGAAGGGGAGAACCTTCACAGTCAGGACAAGAACCCTGGTGCATAACCTATGCCTTTATGTCTTACAACATATAGTATGGGGAGAGAAAAGAAATGATGAAGAACTCGTTGAAACCATTCTATTTGAAGTCTCTCATCACATAGCAACTGTTTGTTATCCCAAGATCATACCACAAAGCTACCAGTTGCCTCAACAACATCTTCAGCCTGCATCAGCCAGGGTTCTCAGGGTAATCAAGACCAACCTGCTCTGGTAAAGACCTGCAGCTGAACAAGTCCAGAACACAACTTGCAGCACAAAAATCTGTAATTCTAGGACCTTGATCAATTAATAGTTTCTATGCAGATTTTAATTAAACCCAAGCTTGAGCTTACTTTGAAATAAGCACAAGATGTACCTATTCTTTCTGACTCTCCTTCAGAAGTACCACTGCTTTGTCTCCCTTTTTGAAAAGCAGCTTGGAAAGAGGCAAGCACATCTACACCTGTGAGGCCTGGCTGGTATGCATAAAGCTTGGGTAAACAACTGCAGAGTGATATGGCTCACATGTGCATCTACTACTCATGTACAAGAATCAGCTTCAGGCCCAGCATTCAAACTATTCATTTTGATTTTCACTGCTGTAGCTGCACAAAAACCCGTAGAACCATGGAGATTTAAAACAAACACACACACACAAAAAGAAAACACAAAATATACAGGTATCAGCGGCCTCACTGAAATGATGAGCACACTTACTTACTGTAGCTTTTACAAAACGATCTTCCCTTGGAAGAGAGGATTCAAAATTAAACTGTCAGGAGTGCAAAAGAACAAGAAGCAACAAGTGAAAATACACAAAGAACAGCTAGGCATGCATAAAGTAGTCTAAGCTTGGAAACAGGAATACTTCCTCACATGGGATATGATAATGTTTCATTTCACTTTTAGACTGCTGAATTACTCTCATCAGCAGTGCAGGATGGTGGTGATAGTCCACAAGTTAAAAGTTCAAGTACCTTATTTTCAACATATTGTTTTCTCATGTACATCATCTTTTAAAAGAACTACTGCGGCTAATCTCAGCCCTGTTGCTTTCATATTTGATGCATAAGCCTACTTTGAAAAGAGTTTCACAACAGTGCTATGGAGAAGAGATTCAGAGACCACAGTATGCTCTGTGCACAATGAATGAGCTATTTGTACAGCCCCCAGATGTGCACACACACACACACAAAAGTCTTAAACTGAATCTCACAGATCAGCACTGAGCAAGCAACACACAAACTGATCCTGTTTCCAAAGAGACCTCAGCACAACTCACCTAGGCTTTGCATATCCCCAGACACTATGGCTTCCCTTATAATACTTCATTGTATTTCAAGTATTCCCTTCCTTCCCTCAGGGCCACTTTCTAAAGATCCATAGCTGCTTTCAGGAAACACCTTCCCCATTCTCTCCACATCCCACATAATGTAAACGAGGTCAGAAAAAATCCACAGTTTTAGTTTTCCACCTCTGCTATTTTTCTTCATTCATACTTGAAGAAAAGTTTTAGCCTGTATCACATTGATACAGCTCTTGACAAGCACAAAAGTAAGTGTATTTACTTTTGTCTGGTCAGAGCACAGAAGTTTCCTCACTTACAGTACTTTCTGCGTGAGAGAAAAAGCTATATTTATAGTTGTAAATCCCAATCATCTCTCCCTTTGTTTTGTTGGCTTTGGTTTAAATTTCTCCCGCAATTTTCTGCTTTTGGATGTAGTTCCCTGGGATGGGAAGTCCATGACGCTCATATTGTGTAAGCCCGCGCTTGCTGGCATTGCACCAATTCACTAAAACCATTATCCTGAACATTTGTTAGGGGCTCAGTAAAACCCGATTCACACTCACTGACGCACCTCAACCTACACTTGGATTCACTCCAATGCACTACTGATCCAATCCTTCAGACGGTATGGGTGGGAGAAAACATTCTGACCAACAAGCACGATCAACTCGCTCTTTCCCCAAAGTACACCAAGTTTAGTGTGTTTGAAACCCCAAAACCTTGAGACTATTCCGAGCACTCATCAAGTGTATTTAAATTGGTCAATTTCACAAAAAGCAGCTTGACTGAAACAATATAACAAAGAGAAAGGAGGTAAAAAGAGCAGAAGAAAGAAACCTTAAGGTTTTATCTGCCTTGATAACTGCGTGTCTCAGCACACTATAAGCAACAATGCTTTGAACTCAGGTCAACCGTTCTGGTTTAGCGAGGGCCAGCCCCGCAGCCAGCTACCCGGAGAGAGGGCTGCAGGGAGCCCATTAACAAACGCTGCGCCCTCCCTTTACAGGAGAAATAACGAGTAGCAACCCTGAGGCTGCCCCGGCCGCCGCGCGAGTCATGGGACCCACGGGCTCCTACTCGAGCCCTCCCTGCGAGCCCGGGGTCCACCGCGCGGCGCGGCCACCCCGCCGACACCCTCACAAACCACCGTCGTTCGCAGCCTCGCCGCTACCCTCCACTTCAGCGGGCGGCGGGGTTCGCCCCTGCGCCGAGAATATGGGCTGCACTTCGAGAGGAAGCCCCGGGCAGGGCTTCCTCAGAGGTGGCTCCGGGGCCAAGCCGCGACGGGCCCAGCCGTTGGTACTCACGTATCGGCTCACGAGGGTCCGGAGGAGGCTGCAATCCATGGCGGGCTGGCGGCCCCCGCCGCTGCCCGGGCACTCAGGACCGCGCCGACGGGTGCTCTCCGGTACCGCCGGGCTTCCTGGCTCGCCTCACTTTCCACATGCAGAGAGCAACGCTCGCTCCGCCAGACCGCCGTTACCCCGGCCCGGCGCTCGCCGCCGACCTCGGCTATGCCATGTGCTCGCCGCCGCCGCCGCCATTGCGGCGCGGCGCCCCACGGCCCCTCATGCCCGGCACCAGCACCACGAGCACTTTGGCGCAGGAGAACCAGCAACGCCGCACGGGCACAGCGCCGTCCGGCTCTCGACAAGGGCTGTCCCGGCTCGCAGGCACTTTAAGCGGCGGGCGGGGCAGGGCACAGGGACCGCCCCCACGCCGCTCTCCCTCGCGCGCGCGCTCCCGGTACCCAGCCCGACCCCAAGCTCCGGCCCGGCTCGCGCAGCTCCGGCTTTAATCTCCTCGCCGGGCGGCCCCAGTCAGCGCGCGTCACGCGGGGGGAGAACACAGGCATGCGCGCGCCGGCACCATCACCTCCTCCTTTCCCTCCTCCCTCCCCTTGGTTTCCCACGCACGGCCGGTGCTCGGTGTCGTGCCCGCTGCTGTTAACGGTGGGTAACGGCTGCCGCCTGCTTGCGGCTGGACTGAAGGGGGGGGGGCACGTAACACCTACCGGGAGGAGAAAAGCACTTTAAAACCTCCTGCCCACCTTCACACCACCCCTCATCCGCCCGTGCAGGTCGAGGAGAAGCGGGACGCGGGGTGGGAGAAGCGAGGCGGCTGCCCCATGAGAGGGAAAGGAAGGAAGGAGGCAAGCAAGGGGGAAGGTGAGGAGGGAGCGGCTGCCGCGCCCTTCCGGGGCCATCTGGAGTGACGGTGTTGGGGGGCAGCCCCTGGTAGCACTGGGATGGAGGGCGATCTCCGGCCGGTGTCCGGAGTGAGGGCACTGTCGCTCAGCTGTGGTGGTTCGCCAGGGTGCTTTGTGAGACCGTAGATGCTTTTAAATGAGTGTTACCGATTGCAGGTGGCGGAGCTGAACTGATAAAGGCAAAAAAAATCCTTCTCTCACTCCCGCTTCTCTTCCTCTGCGTCCCGGCGGCGGTGGAGGGGCAGCATTCACGGTACATGAGGCCGGTGAGCTGCGGTGTTCTGTCGGGGCACGGAACAGGTGGAAGCTTCTCTTTTGGAAAGTGCAGCAGAAGCAGTTGAAGGAATCTCAGTAACTGAAGCCCTAATAAGCCTACAAACAGTAGAAACGTAGGTGAAGGGATAAGAAGTCAGCAAGAATGTACGCAGAGAGAAGTAGGAGCCTATCCCGGGCTTTTTAAGATAGCTGAAATAATGCCTTTGAGGGCCTTTGTTTTCCTCGACTGTTGTGTTTTCATGCCATTTATACTAAAGGACTCCCTCAAGTTTGCAAGAATCCTGTAGGTAGTCTCAGATAACTCATATGTTACTCTGTACACTAGATAAAAATCTGACTTACAGATAAATACTTTCTCCAAAATTAGTTGAAATTTATTAATTTTATAAAATGAAATACATAACAAAAAGTGAATTTTAACAAAATAAAGCAAGATCAAAAGCATTTTATTGTGAAAATCCATCCCTTTCTGTAGCGATGATCATGTAAGCTGTCCTTTATCTCCTAGGTCATGGCGAAAATTAGGCAAATTTTGCTCCTTTGTTTATGTGTTGTCACAATTCAGTAGTTCTTTGGACACCATAAAATCTAAACCAAAGAGTAACTGTATTTCTTATACAGTGGAAAAAGTGTAGATCATGCTTTTTGAGATGACCATATAAATGCCAAGAGAAAGGACATAGGACTGATTCTTTACAGGTCACCTTTAATTTAGATGCATTATATATGTTCAGCATTTTTTATTACTGGTTGGATTGCAAAATGTGTAATTCAATGTGCACTAAGTGCTATGTGGTCAACCTAATGTTGCTGTTCAAACTCTAAAATGATGTTGGTCTAAACCCCAATTTTCTTCATCTTGGTTACTACAAATAATTTATATTCATTTTGCAGCATCTCCTGTTTTCATGCTTCTATTTACAGACCTAACGCTTCTGTAACATAGGTTTGGGTACTTATATTTCACTTTCAAGGCATGGCCACTGAAACAGAAAAGGAAGTAAAAGCTGTGAAACAACAGGAATTTCTCACGAAATTAGTAATTCTGGATAAGTTAAAACTACCTACTTACCTGTTTGCATGAACAGTTACATATTAAAATAATATTGTGTGTTTCATCAGTCTTTAGGAAACTAGTTTATTACAAAAAGCATAGAAGAATCTAATTAATGAACACGAAGTGATAATGTCAAAATACATAGATTGCAAAGCTGAAAGAGGAAATTGTTTCAGTTGGTTTTTAGGATTATTCTCTGCCTTGTCATTCCATTTTCAAAGAATTCATGGAATATTCATATTTCATAGTATTTTATGAGCTATTTCACTTTAGTCAAATTGTGACATTTAATCAGTCCAGTGTCTTTAATGACAGTGCTTCTTACACAGATTTGGAATGAAAGCAAACTTTCAAATTATGCAGAAAACTGTTTTTTAAATTTTCTTGAATACTTGCAATATCTTCTTTCATCCAAATACCACAATGTATTTCCCATGTAAGTAAGTGTCATTTCTTCATAGTGTGGGTAATAACTCCTGTGTGTTAAACGCCACAATATCTCTACATTGTTTTCTTTAGAAAACCTGTGTGAGGTGCCCATGCCGCTTGGTGTACCGCAAGTAGCCGTTCTGACGGGAGGGAGCTTCCCATAATGAGCTGGTAACAGTTAACGCTCAGTGGTGATCATGATCATTGCAGGGTCGGCTCTGAGCTGAGCTTCTTGCTGTCTCTCCAGCTTAGGTAACTTAGATGAGGCTGCAAGAAACGTTTCCCTTCCATCCAGACCATGGACCCCACTGGTAAAGTCCCTGTGGATGCAGAGGTTGGCAGTATTCTCTTCAGGTGAAAAGGGGACCAGGGTTCCTGTTCTCACTGACTCGTTTCAGTCAAGGGCAGGGGTAACCGGTACACACACGCATATACATATTTGCCATTTCCAGGCTACTGCACAGGCTAAGCTGAGCCATTTTTCTGCCCTTCATAGTGAACCCATGGCAGTATGCTGCCAAGAAAAATAGAAAAGGAGCACAGCTGGATCTTGGCACATACTGAGGTGAAGTCCCAGCCTGCACTAGTTGTCCTTTGTGCCCATATTTCCACAAAGAGGAAACCTAAATGTACTGTCTAGATAAAAGCACTGATAGGCCACTGAAAGTTAACACAGCGCACCCTTGATGACTGAGTAGTGTTCGTGCAGGAAGAACTGAACAGCAGATATATATGCTTTTTTGGAGCAACAAGCTCCCCCACGGTTAGTATGCAACTGAGCACAGTGCATAGGTTGTACTTTTAGACTTAGGTACCTCAAAACTCTGTCAGTCTGGTGTAAGGTGCCTGAGTCCTTTATTGGATCTAGCCTGAAGTGACCTGCGAAAGGTCACATTGTGACATAACAGTTGAGCCAAAAGAGCAGCCTTAGTCATATCGGTCATGGATCTGTTCTGCCTATGACACAATGTTTCACTTTGAAGCAATTTATTAAACTACTAGTCTTTGAATATACCATCACATTTATTTCACTCCTCATTTTTCATTTTAAAAATAAATTCCTAAAATTACCTGTATGCTGTCTCTACCTTGCGTGACCTAGCTGTCTTTTCTAAATGTCTTGCTTCTTTTCTGACTGCAGATTAGACCTTCTCCTCTACTGCTCTCCATTTCTACCCCATATTCTTATTGAATGATTCCTTCTGATTCATTACTGAATTGCTCTCAGCCAACTCCTACCTGCCCAGCTGACTTACCAAATGTTCTAGATCCTACCACTTACACAGATTCTCACATCCCTTCTGATTTACTTACTGTATCAACGCAGCTCTGCTTAAAACGTCCCATTATTTGTTTAAATAGCATTAGCGATCAAGTTGAATATGGTAGTGTGCAAAAGACTTACTGTTATGTACAGCTGTGTTTTCTGCTACTTTGCAATCCTTGTTGGGTTGCCCTGTTTTATAACTGCAGTCAGAATGCTGAGAAACTGATCCAAGGGCAGCAGCTCACTTCATGCTGAATTCTCTTCTTGAAGCAGTGATACTCCATGGTTTAGTCTACCTCAGCTTTGAAAGGTAAGAAGGCAGGATTTAGAGGTGGATCTCCATAAAGTTCCACAGTTACCAAGGGCACAGTGGTGATATAGTATACACTGATAATATGGTAGACATCAAAGGCACTGGGATGTTTAACGTCTGTTATTCCTGCTCCGTATTATGTTAGTGGCTATGTACCTCTAGTAGTTCTGGCCAAAGTGACTAAAAACTAAGTGGTAAAGTTGGATTGAGCATGTGTGAGAACAGTGTGAGGAGAGGGAAATGACAGGGATTGAAAAGCTATTTACTGTATGCAGCTCATCTGCTTAAGGAAATGGTGAAATGGTGTATGCTTTGAATGAAATAGTTTACCCTGCAGTGTTCCTGGCTTTTCCCCTACAAATCTATCACTTCTTAATTGTATCTTTCCCTCTGTTATGTTTCTGAAAAGCTAATCAAAAGAACCACTTCTCTTTCTTGGATCTACACCATATATTTCAACTAGTTAATTTGTATTAACAAGGGAAATTATTCCCTCAGTGGAACAGATGTTTATGCTTTGATCTATTGCAAACAGTATTTTCTCAGATCCTTCTGAATATTGTTTGTGAAAAGAGATACCAACACTAATTTTGAAGTCTGTATTATGTTTAAAATATTTCACTGCCTGGCATTTGTGATAGATGTACTTCATTTGAAGAAGAATGTAATTAGTGGTTATTGTGGTGCTCCAAGGACTTACCTGTCCAAAACAACTAATTGAAGGTGAAGCCAAGGTGTGAAGCCAAAGCATGGCCAGCATCACACTGCTATAATGATGATTCTGTTAGAAGCACAGTGGACCAGAGGACAAAGCATTAAGCACTGGATATTGAAGATCACTCTTGCATGACATTCTTTGTCTAGATGTTTTTTTCCGGAAAGTATATGTGAAAATGAGACATATTTCTGACTCTCTGACCTCTCTGTTTCTAACCTCTGACAATAATGTATAACTTCTCTTACACTCAAAAGCTAAATGCACTGTCATTATGACAAAACATGATTCCCGCATCACTGCTAACAAAGGTGACCTTTGTTACACAGTTTCTTAACAAAATCCTCTAAAAGAACAGAGTTTGGTTTCTAAGTATCTGACACAATCAGATAAATGCACATCAGTTAAAATAAGTTGGCTGCAACCTTCTACTAGCTCAGACAGCTCTCTGCAATTACAACCAAGATTTGCTCATATGCATTACCTGTGTATGCGTAACTTAGTGAATCACTGGGAAATTCTGGTCATCAGCAAATACATCTTTGCAAGAGATCCAGTCCCTGGTTACTGCAAAGTAATCTTTTTCATCAGGAGCAGCACAGCATTCAGGAGGGTCTCGCCAGTGACACATGGCAGTAGAAGATCCTGTCACGTGGGCCATTTGGAAGTCTTGACTTCATCACTGTAAAGCAGTGTATGAAACTCATTAAAAGGAAGCCCAGCCTCCACCAAAGGAAACTTCTCCTGGGATAAAATGCTGTTGGCTGCTATGGTTACTAATGTGATCTTCCATTTAGTTTGTTGTTCACTCACCTGCTTTCCCATTCAAGCACCACACACAAGTACCTTCAGAGATATTTGTTGTTGGAATAGTGACAAACCTCATTAGTGGCAGCCATGGCATAAACAAAGGGAAAAAAAATACAAATAAGCGGTGAATAAACAGAAGGAAGGAAAGTGCTGGAATATATAGGTACTGTGAAAAATATTCTGTCCTTGCTGGATGGACTTTATGTTCTCTTTGCTTTGGATTTGCATTAATGTTAGCCTTGCCTTATGTCTCTATTTTACACTTCAGTGCCTCAGTCCAGCAATGAACTCCCCACAGTTAAGACTCCTGTGACTGTAGAGCTGCGTGCAGCATCAGGATCTAGATGAGGAAAGTATTGTGGGTTATTTTTGGTATCTTAAAGGAACAGAACATTATTTTGCTACTTTATTTTTGATAGCACTTCACAGGTCTGATTTCTACCTTTGCATACATTTTTTTCACCGTTTTCATTTTTCTGATCAGCTGTCTTAACTGTGTAATAGTTCTACACTGTGAAAATGTTAAATTCCAAATAAATTGCATGCCTGAGGGTTGCTTTCCCCCACCATGACCAAGAATAAAGAGATTACTTTTTAAAAAAGCACATGAAAATTCCTGTCATATTCCACATGGCCTAGTTAGTACAACTAGTATTCATCATAACATACTTCCAGGTTAGGTAATACTTTTTGGACAATACTTGCTAGCAATAAAAGCAAGCAGCTGATTCTCCAAAGGATGGTAAATAAAAAGGATATCACTTTCTGGCTACTTTAATGTCATCTGAAAAATTACTTTTGTTCTAATGTAGCATTCAATCGAAGCTGGAAGAAATCTTTTAGTGGTTTGTTCTTTCCCACCAAATAAGGCACTAAATATAGCAGTATCAGCATTCTGGGCTTCAAAAAAGCTGTGGTTTAGATTTCTCAATATCTGCTTTTTCTCCTGACTGTGTTCAATTTGTTTTATAACTGTTTATTTTGGAAGCATGAGTAGCTACAAATCGATACATAAAGTACCAGAAATATTAAACACTACAAAAATGAACCTTTCGCTTAGATAAAAATGATGCAGTGATACAGTCATCAGATTTTCCGGTTTGAAAGTTACAACCAGCTGGAGGACAAATTCCTAAGAAAGAGACACAACACTGCAGTCTAGGGCAGTCTGACTTGTCCAACAGAGGACAGCCTGTGTGCTGTGTACCTTTGCATTGTTCTGCACTTACCCTTCCTCCTGGTTATTCTTAGAAGCAGCATTCTCATGTGCTGGGAGTGGACACAGTGGGGGTGTTGGGAGTGGTGGGAGGAGAGTGTTGAGAGGAGGTCCTTCACCCCTCCAGCTCTCCTGATGGCCCCCCACAGGCAGTAGGGATGGAAGTAGGATGGATATAGACAGCATTCTTTTCTTTCTTGTACGTAAATCCCAGGTGACAGTGACACAGATCACACTCCTTTCACTTCTTGTATCCAAATGACATCAGCATTTTCTCTTGGAATAGAAAAAATACCAGTATTCCAAGAAATGTTTAGAAAATAATTTTTGGTGATGTTTTCAATATTAATGCTCTATAAACGGCTTTTACATCTGCATGCAGCAAGTATTAAAACCTGATCCTATGGCCACAGTTTATTCAACTGAGAAGTGGTTCTTTAAGATGCTGCTGTTTTCCCTTACTGCAGCTATGTCTGGCTCATCTTCTTGAGCACTGCAGAGGCTTGGCATGATGAGCATTGTGTGGACTGGGAATCTTGCTGTGAGGGAACATGGTGAGACTTAGCATTTTGTAGGCAGACTCAATTAAGTGTATGAGAGCTTTGAAGCTTTCAACCATGACATCTTTCAATTCCATCATGTCACTTGCAGTGAAATGTGTAAGGGCCGCAGCCATTGCTTTTTGCCTTTTTTTTTTTTTTTTGTCTCATGCAGGAGTTTGTATTTCACTAAAGTTGCTGTTAAAAGTTTGTTCCAACTTGTCATTAGTATATTACTAGAAATTGTTTTAGTTAAGTGGGCAACAATTCTATGAAGAATGTTTCCTCTCGACAGGGATGTGCATCCTTTCAAAAGGGCTTATAAAATAAAAACTGGAGTTGTATAAAAAGCCAAAAAAAATTATATTAGAATTTTCATTGTCTTATTCTTCCTTTCCAGAGTATGGCCTGATGACTGGTAAAGTATCTCTATATTATGTATGATTGCAGAAGTTTGAATTCCATGTTTTCGTATAACATTACTGTCATATAAATCCCATGGAGGGGAGCAGGAAAGGGAGCCAAGCTGGTATGGAGGCTGGTATTCTCTGTGGAAAGAAGTATTAATTGGCAAATCTAGGAAACAACAGAGATCTTGTAGTCTTTTAGCAAATTTTATAATCAAAAGGAAACTTGTGTAGCTTCCTGAGAGTGCAGAGGTAGATTTGTATGACTATGAAAACAGCTTGCTCCCACATAGTATGTGTGCTTTTGTTGTACTGGATGTTTGGGGTTTTTCTCTATGTCTTTATTTCATGTAGCGGGCATATGGATTTCATGCTAATTAGAAAAAGATCAATAAACTGTGGTGACAATATTCATGCCTTGTCATGATACTTCTCAAAGCTGTCAGTTATGAAAGCAGGAAACTCACTAGACTTACAGCTGAGTTGGAAAGAGCGCTAGTCAACAACATCTACACAGTACGAAAAGACTGGCAAGGGACAGATTTTATCAAGAGGCTGTGATTTGCAAAGCACCAGTTTCTTCTGAGATGTTAAGTCTGTGCAGACTAAGATGACTTGTTCTGAGGAAGCTCATGTTTCCATTTAATTGGGCTTTTGTTCTGGTTAGGCAAACCAAAGCTTTTCCTGAATTTGTGTTTACAGTGATTTTAACCTGAGACATCTCTTTGCTGGAGTACACTGGCCTGGCAAGGGAAATCATTAGCAGCCTGTCAGCAGGTGAAAGTCTCTGCTGGACTGAGCAAGGGCTGCTGGAAGAGGGGATTTGACCTTCTATTGTCCAGAAATGTGGGACAGAATACAATATCCTTAGCTGGGAATTATTCTAGGGGAACTGATGCTTAGTAGTAGTGAACCTACTCAGTGAACATGGATTATACTACCAGAAACCATTTAAGAGGGACGCATCTGGTGATAAGCCAAATACTATGATTAAGTGCCACCTACAGTATTTGGTGCCCTACAGATAGACATGTGTATTAGGGCAGTCCTGCAGCAGCCATTCAGTGTTGACTGATTTTAAGACAGTCACGGCTTAAAATCTGTTGCTTAGCCTCACTTTGATACTACTGCTTCTCCAAAGCTGGCTAGTGCTAGAAAGGTCCTAGAAAGGAAGGGCTGTAGTGTGACAAGTGCATGATTTATATCCTTCACAACTAGTGCTTTAACATCCCCAGGTGAAAGGAGAGAATACAAATTATCTTGCTTCTTGAGTATGCCACTTTCTTTTGCTTCATAAAATTGTTTACTGGCAGTTTCCTGCCTCAAATTAGGCCATCATTACCAACGATCTGCAGTGTTCCCACAGAAAGATGAGTGTAGCTGAATTTTTCTATACATGGAGATACAGCTGCGACTGGAAGCCAAGTGAAGTATGAGTGCTGTCCTAAATCACACAGGCCTGCCCTGACACATCTGAGATGGGAAGTGTATGTGCATGTGTTAACATTTCTGGAAGTAATCATCCTGGCAGAACGAGTCATATAATGGGTATTGTTTAATAAATGGATGAAGGAATGAAGGAGGGTTTGTTCATGTTTTCATACTACTATTGAATTCTATCAATTAGCCACCACTTTGCCTTCTGTGTACTGAGAAGTACATGAGCAAAAAGGAATTCCAGATTTTTGCCTTAGCTTTCCATACTGCTTAGGGAAGGGAGTAAGGGAAATGTCAGCTTGTTCTATTCTTCTCTCCAATGCCCTTCCTCCCCTTTTTGGAAACAGGAGGTGATTCCAGCTACTCATCAAAGGCAAGATATTAAGGGAAGAATGCAGTAGTGCGAGAAGTGATTTATGAAGGCTTCCATGCTTTAAGGTCATGAGTCAGGGATTCCTTCCTTGAAATTCTTAGCCCTTAGGCTCCCTTCCTATCTTTGCCTGCTACTGTGTAGCCCCATTGACGTCAGTGGGCTGGCCTGGGTGTAACTGAAATTGCTCTTAATGTTCAGCACACTATCAACCTGAATGGCTTCTTGGATTTCCAAGGAGCTGCTTTGAGGGTGAAGGATGGTAGATAGCAGAGACACAAACAAAGCCTTAGGAAAAAATTTGACCAAGACTTGAGTAACTGCTAGCCAGAGAGAAGAGAGATGAGGGAAAGGGAGGAGAGGGAACAAAGGAGGTACGGGTATTTGATAACTCTTTATCAATTAATTCCTGACCTAATTATTTATAAATGTGTACACAGCCACATGCATAAAAACTCCTTTCTTCTGTTTAACATTTTGATTAGTACTATTCACTGTATATACACACATATGGGGATGCAAAATCATGGCATCTTTCTAATAATGCATAACACAGTGGATGATGCATTACATATATACACATATAGCATATATACAGAATGATGCAATGCATATACCTATGCATTACACTATTCACAAAGAAGAACTTGCTCCTAAAAAATAATACAGTAGCTGAAACTGTATTACTACATTATATTACATATCCCTTAAGTATTAGGGTTGTGGGACATAAAAGCTAATTTTAGTCAAGAAGCAGCATATGTTGTCGGAATTCCATGACTAGACTGTTGCCAGTACTCAAGCTAGTGAGCACAAAGAGAATTTGGATGGCCCCATTAGAACTCTGTAGTTTTTAGACAAGCCCTTAATGGCAGTGAAACTCTGGATAATAGAAGCATTTGTTAAGTCATAGTATTTTCTATTCAGTCTCATACTCAGCTGGCAAAAGAAAGCTATGGGAATACTATGTTACACTCAGAAAATTCTAAAAGGCAAACGAACAATTTTATCTCATGGCTGTGCATCTGCTGGTATCAGCAGGACATATTTAGCTGTGTTTATAAAGAAAGTAAACAGGTAATTGGACTTCAACAAGAATCAGTGAAGTACTCTGATGTGATTTTTTTTATAAGAGATATTTTACAGTGAAAGCATGATAAAAAAAAGCATCTTTACTGCATGAAATAGGAGACTGCTAGAAATATGAGTGTTGAGTTGGTTTATTCTTGTATTCATCACATAAAATGCGGTAAAAATAACTACTGAGTTATGCAAGAAAATAACATTTAGTAATAATCTGTAGTCATTTTCAAAAGTCTGAAGAAGTATTGAGGCCTGTGTATATGTATAATGTGGTAAAAATGCACTAGGAAGCCTAGTCTAGAAACCTGGGGTTTTATTTTATATTGGCAGACAAAGAAGAGCAAAGAGCAGATAGCATGAGACCACCCTATTTCTACAATCCTTATTCCAAATATACAAATATTATTACTTGAAATAGATAGTACTTATTGCTGCTTTTACTTAAGTATTATTTTCACTGAGAAAAGCGTAAGTGTGCTTCCTTTTTTTCCACCAATTTTCCTGCTTTTGTGATATGGTTCTGCATAGCATCCTGCACTGTATACAGTTTTCAGGTGTTCCAGTCACTGCTGACAAAACCTAACATATCATCTGTTTTTTATGTAGCCTGCTAAGTTTACCAGGCAAAGGTAAAGACAATGAACTTTCCTCCATGACTAATGTAAAAAATGTGCTTTTGGAGGAAATATCCTTTCCTTTTTCAATGAGCTTGCACGTTATTCTTCCTATATTGATAGGCTGTCAGGGCTTTTTATTAAAGCTAGAAAATTTGGCATGGCTTCCCCTCAGATCTCAGTGAATTGTTCATACATCTCCATATGTACCAACTGATTTATCATGCTTGAATTTTTGTGTCCTTGTCATTTACATCCTAAAACCA
This sequence comes from Psittacus erithacus, assembly GCA_009867235.2. Classification (NCBI taxonomy): domain Eukaryota; kingdom Metazoa; phylum Chordata; class Aves; order Psittaciformes; family Psittacidae; genus Psittacus; species Psittacus erithacus. Next base: position 41,883 of record WYDI02028005.1, read on the forward strand.
AAAGAATGTGAAATTGCACAGCACTTCATTGCAAACAGGGAGGCGTGTCCCTACAGACTTCAGTGTGGGTTTAATGGTAAGAGCAAATAGCTGTAAAGCACCATAATAGCACTCTTCTCATACATGTTGTAGTTGTAACTCTGGAGATGTACTGTTTCTGATCAGTAGGTATCAACAATATAATAATTTAATGTCAATCACATTCAGATTACTTTTCTTATAGTCTGTTTCATAGCAGGATTCAGCACCAACCTGACAAGGGGAGGTACGTGACTCCAGCTGTAGCAGCCACGGAATATGTTAAATACTGTGCTACATTATTTTGCAGCTTCCATTCAACAGGGGAAGTCTTAGTCTGTTCTGATCTACAGTGGTAAACTGAAGTGGGAGGGGATGGGGAAGTAGGAACAATCAAATATATCAAAATGGCTTGACTTCTTTAAATCTGTTCAGTAAAAGCCATCTTTTGTATCAGCAAAATAATCTGAATTGTTAGGTAACAAGAAAGGAGACTCCAGAAGTACTTCAAAGGACCATTTTGGTCCTAGTTGTGAAAAAGTGTTATAAATAAAAATCTGTCTCCACGGTAGACAAAAGGAATGGAGTGACTTTCTAGGATGGTCTTAGTTTGAGATCACAGCTCTGAGAAGCATTACAGAGACAGGAACACAAACTCAGTACAACTTTAAAGGACTTGGCCAGATTTACAGAATCATTGAAAGTAAGTCTGTGATGGAAGGAAACACTAAGAAGGCAAAAACAGTCTCCTGGCATCTAGTAGGCCCTACAGTCCCTGGAAAAAAAAATAATATTATTTGTGCTAACATGATTTATCGGATGCCATTAGGATTGATACTGTATGCTAGAAAATGTGATGCTAAGGTTGTGATGATACTCATGACAAGAAGAGGCCAAATGCAGATTAAGAATGCATTTATATATTGGGGCCAATTAAAAGGGAAAGAATCAGTTCTATAATAATATTCTATGAATACAAATGGATGTTATTAATCTGCGTGATCTTTCCAGAAGGATCACTGGAAAATGCTACTGTGCTTTGTCAAGAATCAATATGCTAGTCCTGTTTAGAACAGACGGGTGTAATGCTAAGCAGTAAATAGCATATTGGCTGTCAAATAAGAATATTATAGCATACAGTAAGGAAACAAACAAAATTCCCTTGCTTTTACAAGCTTTTACCATGCTTCCATACATGATGCTACCAAGGTTTTGCCAGTGATTGGAGCTAGATATACAGTGTGCTGAAAGTAACTTCTTCTCTAAAGAATGGAGGTGGTTAGTCTTTCTGAAGAAGACAAGAGGATCAGGAATATGTATGTTTTTTCTATCTCTGAACTCATGGTCAGTTTTTGACTGCCATCCAATTTGAAATCCTTTATGAAAATCTCTGGCTCAGCGAAATTCTAGAGATTAGAAAGCACAATTATAAAAGCAGTTATTTTACAGAAGGAATAAATTTTAAAAGTAATTGTTCTACATAAGAACATAGCAAATGTATAAATGTAAAGGAAAGGTCTTTTCCTTTCTGTGCAACTTTAGAAAACATGCCTAATTCTTATCTTAGTTTGTTTATCTGTGATTCCATTGTTCTAGAAATACTGGCATTCAGTTTTGCCTCTACTGTTTCTACAGATTTCAGGCTAAGTATATAGTTGCAAGTTTCACATATTCTGTATTCTCTAATACTTTAGATATTAAGGTTCAAGAAAGGATTAAAAACGGAGTTAAAAGCTGGCTGGCTGGTGGGTCAAAAGAGTTGTGCTGAATGGAGTTAAATCCAGTTGATCCCCAGGGCTCTTTGTACTTGGGGTCAGTTCTGTTTAATATCTGTATCAATGATCTGGATGAGGGGATCGAGTGCACCTCCAATAAATTTGCAGACGACACCAAGTTGGCTAGGAGTGTTGATCTGCTGAAGGAGAGGAAGGCTGTGCAGAGGGATCTGGATAGGGGCTGGATTGATGGGTAAAGCCCAGCTGCATGAGATTCAACAAGGCAAAGTGCCAGGTCCTGCACATGGATCGCAACAACCCCATGCAATGCTGCAGGCTTGGGGAAGAGTGGCTGGAAAGCTGCTCAGCAGAAAAGGCTCTAGGGATGTTAGTCAAAAGCAATCTGAACATGAGCCAGCAGTGTGCCCAGGTAGCCCAGAAGGCCAGTAGCATTCTTGCCAGTATCAGAAATGGCATAGCGAGCAGGGCCAGCAGTGATCACGCCCCCATACTTGGCATTGGTGAGGCTGCACCTTGAATCCTGTGTTCAGTTCTGGGCCCTCACTGCAAGAAAGACATTGAGGTGCTGGAGTATGTCCAAAGAAAAGCAACAAAGCTGGTGGAGGGTGAGTCTAGAGCACAAGTCCTGTAAGGAGTGGCTGAGGGAACTGGGGTTGTTTGGCCTGAAGAAAAGGAGGCTCAGGAGAGACCTTACTGCTCTCTACAACTAGCTAAAGAAGGTTGTAGTGTGTTGGGTGTTGGTTTCTTCTCCCAAGAAACAAGCAATAGGACAAGAGGAAATGGCTTAAAGTTCCACCAGGAAAAGTTTAGATTGGATATTAAGAAAAATTTCTACACCAAAAGGATTGGCAAGTACTGGAACAGGCTGCCCAGGGAAGTGGTGAAGTCACCATTCTGGGAAGGATACAAAGGTGTTTAGATACAGAACTTACACACATGATTTAGTGGTGGACTTGGCACTGTTAGCCTAGTGGTTGGACCGGACAGTCTTCAAGGTCTTTTCCAACCTAAGTGATTCTATGATTATTAGGGGACTATTTCCTTCATGGTAACTTATTTTATAGTGTCTCATACCAAATCCACAGATTTTGGTTGCGTATATGGCTTGATTTCAACCATGTTTAACTAAAACTAGATCACTGAGTTCAGTTCGGAAATTTCTGCCTGTTCTGCTTGTTGCCTGAAGAAGCAGGACCAGGAACTGCTATTCCCAGTAAAGCTCCAGCATAACACAGAAGTAAGTCAGGCACACCTCTGCATGCCAATTCAGGTAAGGACCCCACTGTGAGGAATTCTTAAAGCCAATCAGGCCAGGTACTCAAAGCACAAAGAACAGGAGGTCTAATAAGTTAATATCCTAACCATTGCTCTGCTGGGACAGATAGACTTTAGTCTGTCAGTTCATATCTAGTTAAACTATGGAAAAAAAATAAAATTCAAATCCTGTTGTTTCAAAGGCAGAGTGAGCTTGATACTCTCTGATATGTCATGCCGGAATACCTGACATGCAAATCAAGATCCAAAACGTTTGCTCTTTTATGCTCAGGCAGGTGCAGGCAAGATCAAGGAGGCCCTTAAAATCTTTGCTGTTATTTGAGGGCAAATTGGGAAATTTGTCCAGAGCTTATAAAAGGGCAGAGAGGACCCTGAGTAGAGAGATGGGCAAGAATGCAAAAGACATGCTGATAAAAAAATATCTAGACACCTTTTTCCTCACCCAAATGATATTTCTTAGTCAACATTTCATCACTGAAATTCTGAAGAATCTTTGATTGACATCTTTGATATGGTGATGAGGTCTCTCACAGCTTCATCTTCAAAATTATTCACAGAGTATAAAGGACAGGCATACAGAGGTCTTTGCGTACCGTAGGCCATAGGCTCTTTTCTTTTGCTTGATGCTAGCTGTCCTAGGGAATCAGCAAAATAAGTATGAAAGTTGACTGAAAGACTGGGTTTTTTAATTGATAGACCACCAAGGGAAAGACACAAGGAAGTAAGATAAATGTTTTTGTGCTATAAATTACTTAAATTTTTAATCACCTACTCAGTTGTTATGGAGGTCAGAATAGGTATATTGTGCTTACAGTCTCTTTTAAACTAACAAGGTTTTCAGACTTCCAATAAATATTCACTTTCGCAAACCATTTGAATAATACACTTGTATTCTGGAGTGTAAGAACAGTTTCAGGGGTGAAACAGAGCTCAATTTCTAACAGGGTTAGACCTTAAAACCTTAAAACTTAAAACCTTAGATGCTAAACCTTGGTGTCTCCTCCTTGGTATTAGACAAGAAAGCAACAGACAAAAAAATGCTATCTCTTCAGTATCTTGTTTCAAGAGCATGCGCGAAAGGATAAAAATAAGGACTTAACTAGCACTAAACAGGATATTATACTAAAAATACTTCCAAGCATGCTCTGAAATTTGCTAGACTGCTAGCTTTGTCTTGTGACAAGGAAGAACGCCATGATAATTAGGTTCTATGGTAGCTGCGTAAGAATAGGCTTTTAATGTAAAAATCAATCAATGGTAACAAATAGTGTTCATCCACATCTGCATTATATAAGCTTTCATTTAGCATACAAAGTCTAAGAAAATATACTTATAATTAAGACATTTCAACAAGTTCCTAAAATATTTTTCCCTTTTATCTATAAAGAGGTACCTGAATGTTCCCCAGTATTTTTATTTTTTTGTATCATTGCCTTGAATGTACTTTGTCTTAGAATGGCACCCTGGGGTGGAGAAAGTGCTTTTCCCTTCACTTACTGAAGGAAACCAGGAGCAAATATCAGTGATGCATTTCATGTGTTGTGTCTCAATTTTAGCTCAGACTTCCCATACTGTTTAAATGCAAGTGTGTAACACAACATGAAATCTGGGAGTCCAGTTTGACTTCTCTAAGTTTAAGTGCCTGCACTGTAAGACTTGCCACCTGAAAAAGGTGTCTGAACTCCTACTACATGAATGAAGAGCCAGCTAGTGCAGGCAGCAAACTCAGGGAGGCTTTCAGTTGACCAAATGTGTTTCCTTTAGGATGAGATAAATTCTCTGCAAGCATTTGACCATACTGGCTCATTGATTTAACTAAACTGTGGACACCTGTCCATATGCAGACAGTTTTCTGCTGCAGACACCTGAAGTTTGATCAAGCTGAACCCTGCCCCAGGTAAACTTCAGGGCAAGCTGAGGGAAAAAGTAGAACTAGGCTAGGCCTTAAAACAACCCCAAGTGCAATTGCCTATGCCAGCATCATTGTGTCCTGGCTGAGACTGCAACAATACTCAGAAACAGCCCTTTTCAGTGTATCATGTGGCTGATCAAGAATAGGCACGTCAGCCAACAAGTCTGTGGCTAGTGTGGAGGTTACAGTGGCCCTCCATCACATGTGGCACAGACAGTCAGGGTCGGTAGGTAGCCGGAGCTGAGGCTGCCTTGTCCTTTGAACAAGGTGATCACAGGCTAAGGACTGAGCTAGGCAGATAAAAAGAATGAAGTACTGTCAAGAAGTATTCTGGCTGTTACTCCACCCTCTGCCCTATGGGATAATGTAGATGTAAACAGTGACTCAGACCAGATCCCTTGGGAGGCAGGCCCTGAATTCCTTTGAGATTTTGTCTCCACATAAATTATTGTAGGTTATGTAGGAAGTCTTTGAGGCAGAATATAAAAAACCTCTGGTATCTCAAATCTTAGGCTAATGTTTTGACACACTGATCACCCATGCCGAAGTGTCTCATAAACATTTTTTATTTTTATGAAATACATTAATACAAGGTTAAGAAATTAAACTTGACCTGGCTGTTAACTCTTTACCTCTGTTTTCATTGAACCAGGAATCATTTTGAATTCTGCCATTTTATGAAGGAGCACTGAAAAAAAGAAAATACCAGTGAAGGAAGACAGACGAAGTTATTGCCAGTTTCATTTTAATTTCTGCTGGAAAAATACTTCTCCTATTGCGCCTAAACAGGAGACAATTAGAACATACCTGAAACTTTAGAAGATATTAAGGAAAGTTAAATTACTGATTTGTTTTCAGTGATGTTTATACCTTTTCCTACTTACCTGATTAAGTCTGGAAGTGTATTTTAAATAGGCTTGAATATATTACGCATTTCTGTTTCCTTCACCCCAAAAAGGATATTAGACTTGGTATACAGAAGGATGACAAGGATGATCCAAGGTATGGAAGAGGTTGTGAAAACAGATCAGGACACTCAGTTTGCATGAGAGATGACTGGGTAGTAAAATCTTTTAAAATTCATGCATGACAACAATAATTTACCACTGCGCAAGGTTTGCTGTGTTTTAGCAAAGGTGGACAGAAAGAGGATACACTTCTGGCTTAGGCTGGGACGGGCAGGGAAAGATGACTGTGAATGGAACGTGTGACTTCAATGCAGTAGGGATGACATGGGTGTTTTGTGAAGTTTAGTTCATACATGTTATATCACAAAAGGCGGATGTCAAAAAAAAAAAAAAAGATGCTTATAGCATTAGAATATGCAGCAACGTGGAGGGAGATTTGGAAGCAACTTGTATTATTTTATATGATGTGTATTCTTGAGCTTCTTAGGTGCCTTCCCATTTTTATTGCTAAGGGTCTCCTGCTGGCCCTTCTGGACCCTGCCTTTCCCTCCCAGCTGTGTGCTCCTTCTCCAAGCTGCTCCACAGCCTCTGTCCTTTTGCCTTGGTGCCCTCCACAGTTGTTTCATACTGTTATTCCCATATCCTCACCCTGGAAAATTGTGAGTGGTGTGGTGGTGGCATGTTCTCTTGCTGAGTGACCAGCATTGGCCAGGACTGACCCCTTTGTGCCCCTGTCTCCCACCCCTTAGTTGTAGCAGCTGTCTGACCAGAGGAGACCCACCACTGACTGCACAAAGCTTGCCAACTGCTCAGCGTACAATGTGCACCCTAATTAGCACTGACAACAGCATACACAGAAACAATTGACAGGTCCCTAACAATGGGGCAGGTCCTGATGTCACCTGGAGCATTACATTACAGCAGGAAGGTGGACAGTTCCACCTGTCCAGGGGAGGATGTTCATCAAAAGATGGATCTGCCCTCCTTTCTTTTCTCAGCGGGCTACTGGGGACTGTTTTCTGTCTCCCTGTCACTCTCCCTTTCCCAAAAAGTAGCATTCATCAAGAGAGCTACTGTATGCCATCAGCTGCAAATAGTTGCTTATGCTAACAAGACTTTATGCATGTGAACCTATTCCAGCATCCTCTGTTCAACAAACTTAATCATTGTCAGTTTAAGAGCATTTTAGGTCAAGATTCTTACAGTTTTTGGCTTTGCCTTTGCAAAGCCAATGTATAATTTCATGATATATTGATGTCCCAATTATTCAGATGGGAAAGTATTGCTTTTAAACCTTTCATCCAATCCATTTTTCGCCTGCACTTTTACATGAATGCATCCCTAATTTCACAATCAAGTGTAACCGATTTCTGATTTTTGTACAGGAGCAAATATTGTCTTCACTTAGCACTAGGAAGATGTAGTTCCCTGCCTTCAGTTAGGGAAGAAAGAGGTGCAAAAACTACTCTTTCCTGGGTTGCTTGCCTGGCTGGGATTAGAAGACCAAGTTTATAATTTTCCCTGGCACTGTCTTGGAAAAAGCTAAATCCCAAAGAAGTATAAACATGCAGGGTAAGTACAGGTTAAATCCATTTTCAGAGTAATTTTATGCTCTCAGCACTGATTTTTTTACATACTTCAGAAGTCACTAGATATTTAGATCACCGGAAATTGTATTTAAAATCAGGTTTGTGTGATAGAAGCTCTATAATATGCATAACAGGGAATTGCTGTAGAGTCTTGAAGCAAGGCATTTTATCTCCTCTATTAATAATGAATCTTTTTTTTTTTATGGAGAAAGTTTGTATTGTTGCTATAGGAATATGTAATCTGGGCCATTGTAAAGGCTGAAACCAACCATGGTCCAGATGGATAAGCTTATTTTCCTAATATTTGAAAAGGATTGTATTTGAAAACCTGTGATATGTAATAGAGTAGGAAATAACCACATCTATTGTTATGTAATGTGCAGTTAGTTTTGTATCTAATATCAAATATAATTCTTCATTAAATCAGGTCACTCCTGTGCTATCAAATATAAAGTGACATTTGAGAGAGTGGTGGGGTTTTTTAAGGACAAATAAACATGGTTATTTGGAATATTGTTTTTAACAAGATAAAAAAGATTTAATTCCTCCTCCATGAGAGAAAGCTGGTATTATTTTTCTTTTATTAGATGCATTTTTTAAAACTGGCCATGCCCATTAGAAATACCTGAAATCCAACAAATGGCAAATGCAACAAAATTGATTACTTTTAATAATTTTACTTTAATACAATAAAATTATTCAAGTTTTTTGTCCTGTCCACTACAACTGCTACACAGCTGTCTAGCATGAATAATATTCTATAGATATCTGTGGCAGTTAAAAACATCTAGGAATTATGAAAGCTATGCCAAAATGGTGAAACTGATTCATTTCATATAATAATGTAATGACAAGTGACAATTTGACCATGCATTTTAACTGAGTACTCATTTTTGCTTGTAATTTCATATGAGTATCCATTCAAGTGATTAAAGGAGAGCACTGTATAGAGCAGCCTTTAAAATATTTGGTCTGCTGTGACAATATTTTTAGAAGAATTTTAGCTTGCATTTTAATTCATGCTAAATGTCAGTCCACTGCATGATATTTTAGCTGGTATTTGCCATTTTAGCCTTTTTCCTAATATACATATTGTTTTCCTGTATATCATACAGATATATGTTCTATATCACTGAAGTGCATATGATCATCAGATTTATGATCTAGATATTTGTATGTCACATGCATAAAAGTTTTTTACAGATCAAACAGCTTCAAGTTATTGCCCTGCTTTAAAGCATTCTGCTAATGATACAGCTCTGTCCAAATTAGTGCTCCTTTGTCACATCCTAGGGCAACTTCTATTTCTTTGCACTGAGGAGCTTCAAATCTTGGTTAGCTTAAACACTAACACAATCCAAGAAAATTACTGTATATCTTTGTAACTCCTAGAGGTAAAGCTGAGCCATGCTGGAATGGTACTAGCTGGAATGAAGTCACAGAATCATTTAGGTTGGAAAACACCCCTTAAAATCATGGAGTCCAACCATTAACCTAGCACTGCCAAATCTACCACTAAATCATGTCCCTAAGCAATATGTCTACAGGTCTTTTAAATCTAAGTCGTTAAAATAAAAGGTGGTTTAAAGTAGAATACAAATAAGATTAGCATTACAATAGCATACCTGTCTTACATACATTGCGTGAAAGAAGCATTTCAACTGACCCTTGCAATGCCTCTGTGTGAAGGCAACTAAGAAATCATTTAATGTAACATAGAGGAGGAATTAAGTGTTCAAGACGTAGCTCTGCTTAGAGTTATTTAACACATACTACTAGTTACAACCACCACTAACACAACAGCTCAATCTTGATACTAATTTAACATTAACATGATGCGGTTTTCTTTTCCCCTCTTACACGTTTTCCCTATTCATGTTTAGTACATGAATAAATTCAGTCAACATAATTTCAGCACTCAACACTTTGCAGGATGAGAATCCCTTTGAAAGAAACATTGACTTTCTATGGCAACAGAGTGAAAAAGAGGTTCCCCCTCCTAGCTAGAACCTTTAGGCACAACAGTTAAGATAGTAACAGTAATGATCACCTTCATTTGACTTCAGCAAATTCCATACCATGCATTCATTTTGCTGATATGGAACTGTTGAACTATTAGGAATACAAAATAATCCTGTATATTGAATTTGTGGATTTTCTTCATTGAAATACGGATATTTTGCTATTGGTTTATTGGCAATTAGATCCAACATAAAGAAACAAATCTCAATATATTATCAAGGACTAACGGGATTGGAATTGCATAAGTGATTAAATCTAGTTTTCCAAAGTCCAAATTCAATCCATGAATTGATCTTTATTTGGCAAAATTTTTTATCATGGGAATATGGTTTTAGAGGAGAAAAGGAATGTGTTGCACCTTGTTTCTGGTACACAGTGGAGAATGGCCCAGAAAATTGCTGCATACTGTATTTTTTTTTTTTTTGATACCTTTTCCATACTGGCAACTTTTTAAAGGCATGCAGTTATACAGAAACCTATAGTGGATAGTTGCTACTTTCAACTGTGTTTCTAGGTAGGAGCAGATGAGCAACAGGAAGGCTTACGTCTCTTACAAGAAAGCAGGATCTCCCTGGGTTCCCCAGACTCTTGTGGAAACTCAGAGCTAGAACCTAGTGTTCTTACCTGCAGTACTGCTATTCCTTCAGAAAAGGGCACAAAGTATTTAACCTGCGGAAACTCCAGCAAGTACTGGCTTCCATGACAGAATTTTCTCTTTAGTGGAAAAGAACAAGATGGTCCTTTGGGGAATTTCTGCCTTGTCTTATGAGTCATCTCTGCTGCGTTGACAACTTGTTTCACTATATTTACAGTGACGTTAAATAAGGTCATTCAGAAAATGTAATTGTACTGGTGTTAAGATAAGCTAACTGATGTATTGCAATATTAAAATAGTCCAAATTAAAGAATTATGTTACTTATAAAGAATTATGTTACATTTAAGGACAGAAAACTAAAATCTCTGCAGTTATTCTCACTGATAGGCTTTGTTCTGTGTATTTTCAGATGAAGGTAAGTATCTCTGAGTAACGTAACTGCCCTAGAGTAGTGTCAGGGTGTGTGTGTGAAAGAATGCGTATTTCAAAAGAGGCTTTAACATGTCTTCTTCCAAAGTACATAAAAAATAATATATATAGACCTCACTTGGAATTGGGACCCCACTTGGAGTATTCTGTACAGTTCTGGTGTCATCAGCATAAAAGGACATGGAACTGTTGGAACAAGTCCAGAGGAGGGCCACGAGGATGATCAGGGGACTGGAGCACCTCCCGT
>WYDI02028006.1:0-20924 GCA_009867235.2 Psittacus erithacus
CGGCCTAGCATTTGGTCTGCTTGTACAACTGCTCCAGAGAGCCATGCCCTTTCTCATCAAGCCATTCCTCAACAATTACACTTTTTAATGGCGCCAGCAGTTAAACTTCAGTAAACCACAGGAAAATATTGGACCAGCTTTCCAAAGGGAAATGTGCGTCATAACTGGGCTGAGGACAAACAACATAAATTACAGATTTAAGCAGTGATGTTACAGTCAGGCACCTAATCCTTAGAAAAGATTTCCTAGGACCCCAGTGGTGAAAACCTTCCAGTTTTGTCACTGGTAGAAATGTAAGCTCTAGTCTTACCCAAGATCATCTGTGGCTACTGTTAAAATCAGTTGTGGTTTTGTTTGTTTGTTCGTTCTTTTTTTTTTTTTTAAATGACGGAAGAGCCAGGTGTCTTTTCAGGACCTGATAATAGTGTAAGAGAAAACTTTTCCACAGGTCCACCTATATTTTGTTATGCTGGACAATCAGAACTTTGGCTGCAAAAGCAAAACTTATATAAATCTTTGCCAAGTTCGTAGCTAGCCCTTGAAGAGAGCTCAAGGAGTCAACTGGTTTGCCCATGTGGAAACTGGCCCAAAAGCCCTAATACAAGAAGATACTCTTCTAAGAGCCCCTGGAGGTTAACACTGCAGAATGTAACAGAATCATAAAGTGCTCTTAGGATTCTGCACATGGTTTAGAAATAAGGATTTTTGAAAACTTTCATTCAATAGCTACTTGAAATCTTTATAACAGTCAGCTCACAGTCTTCTTAAAGATACACTGATAGAGAGCTAATGAGAAAGACTCATTGAAGCAGGGAAAAAAATTAAATTCATGGACATAAAGTGACTGAAAAATGGAAAGCAAGTCATTATTTTCCAGGGGGAAAATCCAATTAATTTCAAGCATATACTTCAATTCTAAAGATACAAAATACTTTGAAAACCTAATTCTGAAAATTTTAAACTGAAAGAAACCTGATAATCTTTCCTGACACTATTACCCTGTATAATTGTGGCAGAATCAATGCACTTGGCAGTTACACATTCATAAAAACACCTGAATGACATTCACAATAAATGATTAGCTGAAAAGCATGCTTCTTGTTGGGCCAAAAGAGTTTGTTTTGTTCTGTTTGACTGCAATATTTAAAATCTGTGACTACTGAAACATTCCCATAGCCTGATCAGAATCAGCAAAGACAAAGAGCTGTGTAAGGGAAGGGGGGGAGGGAGGAAGGAGGGAAGGGCTATTCCTCTTTTCCTTTGGTGGGGAAAAGATGGGGAAAAAAGGGGATGGTAAAGTGGGGAGAGCTGACTTCTCAAAGCTTTATTCTTGTAGTAAGTGTGATCATAGCAGACTGTGAAGGATTTTTCAAGGAGTTCCATTTAGCAGAAAGGATACTGGTGTGTTAACTGTTTGGAAAAGAAAACAGAGACAAGACATATCTGTAAAAGGATACATACTGCATCTTACACAGAGGGCTATGTGAACTGAAGTTTAAAAATCAATTACCTGCATCTTCCATAATATTGTCTAAGTTAAGTATGTACAAAGCAAACACAGGCACATAAAGCAAGCAATTAAAAAAAAAAAAAGGGGGGGGGGAGAGAAAGAAAAAAGAAATAAGGAAGACTGAGGCTCCTGCCTGCTTAGAACAGAGAGCACAAAAGCCCAGTGGAAATATAACCTTCTAATGGATATTTCTCCTCCCCCACCCCTCCTGCCTATCTTCTGCTCTGCTGCAAAATTTTACTATCTCATCAAGTATATAGCAGCCATAAACCACTGTCCCTTTTTATGTAGTTTCAGATGCAAGAAGGAGCACATTCTTTATAAAGGCCTAAACCTATCAAATGAAATAACACTTTGGGTTGATGAACTCTAAATTATGAGTGATTATTTCTAAATTCATTACAACTTTGTTTGGCATTTTTATTGCTTTCTTAATTTCTTCCAGCCAAACTACAGAAGTTATTACTTATGATATAAACAGTGCACCAATTAGGAAAAAGGATTTTCCAGGTTTGTACTCTAGCTGTTTGTCTTCCAAACTAAGATGACTGAACTAGTTATGGGGATGTCTCTGAAGCAAACATCAGTATCAAAAACATAAAAATAAAATAAAGTTTATCATATGTTTTGCACTCCAGAAACTTAATGCATTTCCCAAACATTAAGCAACTAAAATGCACAAGCTGTTGAAGAGGGTATTATTAGCTCCATTTTACAGATGGAGGAAAAATGTCAGAAACTGAGTCATGTCACAGAACAGACAGCCTTTTAATACATCAGCAAGACACCAATCTGTACCGCTAACAAAGGCAGAGGTATTTGACAATGAACAGCCAAAAAATCTGGGGAGTTGGTATGAAATACAGTGCGCTGTGGGCTGTGCAATTGTGTACAACTGTGTGAATATAAATAATGATTAGGTGAGGAGCTGAAGGGAAGAGTGCTGTCTCACCTTGACTGAGGACATAGTCACAACAGCAGACTGATCTCCATGCCTCAGTGGAGTTCTGCTCAGCTCCGTAACGAAAGCAGAGTACATCCATCTTCATTTGCTACAAGAGAAATCCTGCTCTTTTGCTCTGACATTTGGATCAGGGCCTAAGGTAGGATGAAGTCTGAGCTTCACACTTCCCACTCATCTACACAGAAGAGAATACATTTGACTGGTGGGAAAAGGATGACAGGAGAGTGCAGGGGAGTGATAACATTTGTAGAATTGTACTCAAGTAAGGTCACGTACTAAGAGCTAGGCTTCCAGGCATTGGTGTGTTGGCATCCCCTACATGACAGGCTGAATGTGTTTTGAGGCTTTTTGGCCGCCTTCTAACAAATCAGGTCTTGGCCATTCCCAAAGGCAGGACATTCATCATATTTGGCAAATCCTGTGTTCCTCTGATCTCTCCCTCTGGTAGGGTTTACAATTAAGAAGCGCCAAGCAATTTTCAAACCAGGGCCAAGAAAAATTCAAGAAAATTATGAATGCTGAAAGAGGCAGGGGACAGTTTTTTCTGAGGAAGATATTACATTAAGTAGAGTCACTGTATCTAGTTAAGCTAGTCTAACAAAAGTTACCAACATACATATACCATTCAGCAAACACTTTGTTTTCATCTAGGACATTCAACAAAGACCTGAGTTTTAGATTGTGTGGTGTGGTTTTTTGTTTTTTTTTTTAAAGAATATTTTTCTATGGACTAAATAGTTAACAAACACTCACAACATCATCAACTTCAGAAGTTTATCTTCAAAAAACCTGTTGGGGTCTCTCTTTGAGAGGATGGCAGTACCAGCTTGCACTGGCTTATTGAATAGTGTTCAATTTCTGCTCAAGCCCTTACATTTGCCTGGCTAAGAGTCTTCAGGGTCTCTTAACAGAAGCACAACGTTCTGCCCTGGCTATGAAGAACAAAAAGGGCAGCCTTTTATACACCGGATACACATTTACTCATCCTTCCTCGTAAGGGCAAATGGTGCAAGACCAGCTTGTCTGACTCCCTGTTTGTGACCCTTCTCAGTTGTAGTGTTTTAAGCGTTGAACCGAGGACATCAGGCTTGCTTCTGCTCACATGAAAGCACTTCTAACAAGAGCTTTGCTTGGGCACTCTGCTTGGAAAGTTCAAGTCTCTTCCTAACAGCTGCACTTACGCATTTTGTCTCATGTGTCACAATGTGTCTGACAAGAAAATGGACAGATGAACTTCCTCAAACTACTCTCCGGTTCTTGGTGGCCAGCCCTGTATCACTCACCCAGAAACCCAAGAAGGTGGTACAAGAGGTAAGAGGCTGTGCAGCAAAAGAGTAAAGTTATGCCTGCAGCTGAGGGATGTAAAGCCCCTTTGATCCCCTGCAGTATCCAGCGCCATTACAGTACGCAGTGCCCACCAGTGCTCCTGAGAGATACTTGTGCTGAAACTCACTTTCTGTCTTTTGGTGTGAACTCACACTGCTTAGGAGCACCAGCCAGGAGGCATAAACCAATTTTACCTCCTGGGTCTGCAATTTCTATGGGAAAATGCTGATATGTGAGGTAATTCTCCTGCTGGTTAAGTTCACCTTATAAAGTGTCTGATCCCCTCTGTGCATTGGAGTACTCAATTTCACTACTTCTTAATCTGCATATGGCCTGCTTACTATTAATATGTGATCATTGCTCAGCCTATGAAAGGTCAATGCACCGCATCTCAGTGAAATGTTTCTTTAAAGAAACTTTAAGCATCTGAAGTATACCAGAGAAACAATATACTTCACCAATGAAACACCCTCCTGTGTATGGCGCTGGTAATGATACTTGTTTCAGTGAACATGAGCAGCATGAGCCAGTTTCTTTCTGTTCTTTTCTTTACTCAGACCACATCTCTTCATCAATGCAAATGTTTTGCATAGCCATAGAACCAAGATTAGCCTTAGGTGAGCAAAAAAAAAAAAAAGACTCAATAAAAGGGCCCATAGTTGGCCATGGAAAATGCCAGGAAATTAATATTCTCGAAAAAAAGAATCAGAATGTATTTAAATGTCTAAAGAGTGATTTAGAAAAGTATACATCTGGCAATATTAAACTATTCTCTATCACTGTTTTAGCTCTCAATTTTATTTCCTATCCATCCTTATACAACCCTTTGCATTCAGATAGCATCTTATTCTTTCTCTGGGCCCTGTATTTGTGTGGGAATTTGCTATTATTAATATTGTATTACCAGTTTCCTTAATCAAATTCTGTTTTATTTATTCCCTGCTCAGGATGAGCTTAAATGTAATGAAGTAGTGACTGTAACTGGGCTCCAAGGATCCTTGTGTCTTTCAGGGAAAGGGAAGAAGTAATTCGTGAGGCTATAAATATCTAGACATGAGTATTAGGAAAGTTTTAGGGTCCATTAAATCTCTTTTCAGGGACTTGAGGCAGATGCTGCTTGATGTGATAAACCACTGCTAGAGCAACTGTGGAAGGCTTTGCAGATTCTGAAACATAAGAGCAGCAGCCAGATCTCTGTCTGTCTTATGCCTGGTCTCTTCTGTAGGACTTGTCTGGACAAGAGGACTTTTAAGACCAGGATCATCAGTGCAGGAAGAAGAGAGCCTTAATCCTGTCTTTCCAGTCACGACAGCTGTTCAGGATGGTGGGATACAAATTCACAACAGCTTGGTGATATTTTGCGTCTCGGATAGCTGCAGCCATGACTTACTTGCAGAGCTCCAAACATTTCCAAATCCAATAGTGGCTCACCAGTGACAGTTTCTGAATTCATCTCAATATAAGTAATTTGTAATAAAATTTTAAAAAATGAAATAGATCGAGCACTTATCAGGGACTTCCTGCTAACAAAAGTACCCCAAAATAATTATGGTCTAGTGTTCACAAAACATAGAAAATTAACTGGATTAAAAAGTACTGGGAAAACTAATCAGTTCTGGAAGTATATGGGTCTAAACTACAAGACCTGCAGAACCATTTCACCACAGCTTAGATAATTTACTGTCATAATCATTGTAAAAATGAGCACAAAACCAGTATTCATATTTTTTTGTCTTATAACATTTAGGAAAACTGGTATCAGAATGCTATTATAATATCATTTCTTAAGTCATTAACAATAATAATTAAGCTCAAAAAACCTAATAAACATTGAATCTGTTTCTGCCATGTATCAAATATTTGAGCAAGTATTTGGAAAGTACGGAAGAAGAAATACTTTATTTTTTAACTTTTTTCATATACTTTCCAATACACAGAGTTAAATATTGACATCTCTGCTGAGGTTTCAAAAAGGCTTTTTAGATATAAACTACTGCAAGACACGGTGAGTTTAGATATGAAGACTTGGTGCAATAATTGCTTGTTTGCTGCAAGTCTTCTATCCATAAAAATGAATTAGCATGTTCTCAGTTTTTTCAAAGTGAACAAAAGTGCATATACCTTGCATCTGCATCTTCAGATCTCAATATACCTAACCAAATTGAACACACACAATGTGTGCACTCATCTTTCCATGAATGCTTTATAAAGTCTGGCCCTTAAATGCATAAAATTGGAACCACGCTGCTTGATGTTTGAAAGATTAGGAAGAAGGTTTTTTTGGTTGCTGTTTGTCCTTCATTTCACAAGCACAATGTAATTTCTGCAGTATTTTTAGCTTCCATATTCCTGATGCTTAATATTATGCATCACATCAAACAGATCTGTTCTTGCAAGGGGAAACTCAGCTTCTGGTATGTGAAAATTTTTAAAGCACTATACATAATAAATATAATTTACAGAACATTCCATTTATTTGGGGAGAAAAATAATTCAAGGTAAGAGGCTGTGGAGGAAGGCACAAGTGTGGATGAGAATTCACAGTCTGGTATCTACCCACAAGCCAAGATAAATATTTACTAAATTGCATTAAACTGCTGTTTATTTCATTAAATTAAACTGATTTTACCCAGGCTTCTATGCCCAAGATTTGCATGGAATGACTGCCTTGTGGATAAAAGGTAAATAATCAGCTGCTTTTTCTCTGTCTGAGGAAGGGCTTGCTTTCTGCAGCAAAAATTCAGCTCTAGTAGTAGTAATTAGCAGTACTATTACCCAGGCAGTCCATGGCTGACAACAGCGTGTGCCAGTGCAAAAGCAGCAGTAATAACCACATCATTTCATTGAAGAGGGAAGGTGGTGTTGGCAGATGAGTAACAGGTTAACTTTTCACTTAAATGCTGTGAATGAAAAGCCCGAAGAAACAGCAAGACTGCAAACTGAGAGTTTTAAGGCAGTATTAGTGAAATAAAAATACAAAACTCGCATGTTTATACTGCTTGTAATGAGTGAGGAGATCCCACAGATCTCTTCAAACTGCAATGCATAGGGTCTAAGGACATATCTGTAAGGTGAGCTAATGCAACTTTTACATGCTTTCTCTTGTTTCCATAGGCTTGGGAAAGATCACTGAAAATGAGCAGTTCTGTTGTTACACCACCTACAAATGGTATCTCTGTGTTTGCTGAGGCCCCAAGCATCTGTGTCTGAGTTAAATTTTGCATGGCCCTCTGTTTCATGGGGTGAGCATGGTTATGTCTCAGAGTAGACTGACAATGTAACAAAACATAGGTCTACAATGTTTATTTGGAAAAATATCCTATAGTAGCAATGTTACAGCTTTTAAAAAGGAAAAAAAATTGTCATGAGTCTATAATAAATTCACATGCACCTGGTTGTCAGAGAATGAAGCGCCGCTCATCTGCCATGGAAAGCAACAGAAACAACAACAAAAAAATCCCTGTTTAGATCAGCAACGGAGTGAAAAATGGGCCAAATCAAGGCCTTTAATACAAACTGTCTACATATGCACTCTTGAAAAGCTGTTGTGTATCTTCTGCTATTTCATTTCACATCCACAGTTGCAGTAATTGAATGATTTCCTGAAATTCTTCAGATTATATTTGGTGAAGGAGGAAAAGAAATTTGGGGCATGGGAGTGTGAAGGGATAAAAATAAACTATGAAATTTACTATGAATATTTTCCCAAACCATGTTAAATAACACAATATCTTACAAATGGAAAAGTATAAGAGCTAGGATGAGATGTAAACTATTTACAATCTGCAGAGCAGCTAAGTCTGTAGGATTATATATGTTATTTGACATGCTATTTACCTTTTCCTAATAATTTTTCTCTTTTCTAACTCATCCAGCTTTCCTTGGATTTCATGTCCTTTTGCACATATCCAGCCCTTCCCATTTCCAATCATGTTTTAAAGAAGAAATACAGTAGCATTAGTACACTCCCTGTCTGCTGTTGTCAGAAGGCAAGTATTTGTTGGCCATGAGTAGTGAACTATATATTTGAAATAAAGCATGCAAAAAATCATTTCATGGGACATGTTTAAAAACAGTCTTAATGGCACTTTAATTCTTCCGCTACAATTGCCCAAGTCAAAAGAAGACTGAATTAATTTGGAAAAAAAATCTTATTATTTCTCAGCTATGCAATCCCGCAGATAAATTTGTTTCTTTTCTGTATCATACCTTTACTGAACATCTTGGAACAGTGTTCATTCTATATAATAGAATAATCTGCATGCATAATATTAATGGAGAATTTTGTTTGTGAATTCAGATGAAGATTGTTTTTTCTGTGAGTAGATTACTTGAACACTTTGAAAGGCTGGGTTTTGTTATATATAGGTATGAATACATTTACAATGCAAACTGTGATTCTGAAGAAAAAAAGAGGCGCACATTTTGTCTGGATTCAAAAATAAAACAGCTTAGTTTCTGAATTTCATTTTTCCACCTACTTTTTTATTCCTTCTTGGGAAAAAAAAAGGAAGGTGGGCCACCAAGTAAGACTGAAATTGATTAAATAATCCATGATTTCTGGAGAATATTTATTTGAATCAATCTGCCTAAGAATGGAAGGATTAGGCATGGATTAAGCAGTAGTATTAGGACCTTGTGTCTCCCAGGCAGAACACTTTGAAGTCCAGGTGTAAGACTTCCAAGAAAGATTTTGTAGGTTTAAGACTCTGTACTCTTCACTGACTATATTATCATATCTGATAGCACTAAAGAAGACATGACTCATTATCCATATACTATATTTAATATCCACCTTTTAACTCAGCTCACATTAAAGACATTGCAAGGCCTGCTCAGCTTTGTGCATAAGATGCCTAGCTTTTCACACATACAAGTACAAGTAGTTCTGGGTCCAGAAGCTGTGTGTCACTTTCAGTAAACCTCTCTTTTTTGAAGTGTGCTAAGGTACCCAAGCCTAATTCAGGTAGTCAGCAAACTGCAGCATCTGCCATCTAAGGAGTACGTCACTGCACAATTTAGCTGGATCCACAATCTTCCTTCTGAATTTGATGCCAGCTGAACACAGAGGTACCAAATGTCTGAAACAAAACAAAAAAGCTTGGAAGACCAGAAGGGGGAGTGGCATTGTGCACATTGTGATTAACACAGGTTCTCACTTGTTGTTTTGTGACATCGTAAAAACACTGGATCACAATAGCTCTTCTGTCTATACTATTTACTATGTATCTGGTTGAAAATAAAAAACATCTACAGTAGGGAAATTGTAGTAGTAATGCAAAAATCTGATTATGAGTTAAAAAACATCAAGTATGTCTTCAGAGCATCCAAGAGCATAATTACTGTGCTCTACATTAAGAAAGGATGTTGTGAACAATTGTTCACCAAGCTGGAAAATCACCCAGTGATAAACATGGTTTTTAAAAATTCATTACTGGGATAAAAGCCACAGCTCTGAAAGCAACATGTTAGCAAGAGAATCATGGTGAAAAGTGAGTGAAACTGGGAAAGATCAGTGCAAATATGAGTGCATTCCACGCTCAAGATCAAAAAGATACAGCTGCCTTTCTGTGACATACAGACCTCTTGCTTTTATGATATCACACATGCAAGACACCATCTTGGAAGATTTGCAGTCAAAGGGCCTTCCCTCAAAGAGGGCACATGATTCTAATTCATGCAGAAGCCCCTTATACCTCAGAATGTTACAAATTACACTGCCTAGGCCTGCACGGTCCTTGAAATCTGTTTTCTTTATACTACCGAACACTTAAGAGGCTCTTTCATAAAAGAGGTATATATGGTTCATTCATGCAGAATTATACGAATGTGGTTTTAGGCAGGTGAATGCCAAAAATACAAGGCAAGTAGCAAGTAAGTTGCCACCTTTTGAAGTCCTGGGTAACTGTGGGAAAGCTCGCTCAGAAATGGCACCTCCCAGATCTCCATCACAGTGTTAAGAATGTGTGCAGTGTATCTCCTGCTCATTGCTCACAACCAGACGATGGATAGTTGGTGGGGAGTATGCTGTTCCCTGACTGATTTCAGCCCTTGTCTCCCCACAGGGAAGGAGCTGTCTGTCCAAGCATTGCTGAGGTGGCTACATTCTTTACTCCATGGCTGCACATGTGGTCACACCTAGAGGTAATGAGTATGCTCCCAGAAATGGGGGCAGGCGTTTACATACGGCTAAATCTGCCCGCTCTTCCAAAATATTTGAGGCAAAAGAATCACGATGAAAATCCCACTGGAACAATGTCAGTAATGAGACCATTTTTTATTATTATTCCTTGCCTACCTGATCATGGAGACTTCAGAAACTCACGTATTTTGCTTCACAGTAGCTGTATTTCCAGTCCTAATTTCATCTTGGTCTGGAGTCAGAGTGATCTAAGCATAAAACTTTGTGGCTAAGTAGGTAAATGGTTTCTCTAGAGTTCCGAAGCTTTTCAACCCTTCCTCTCCAGGCTTTATAATCCTGCTAACATTACTAACAATGGCAATAAGCATGATCATGATTTTACTCATGATTCCTTTTTTTTTTTTGGTAACATTTTTTTGAATACATTTAATGTATGGGATAGTTTACTTTTAGGGGTACAATCTCAGAAATAAATTAATGCGGCTGCTGTTTAATATTTTTACGTGTAAGCCATTTTTCCATTCTGATTCACTGAAGCCTAAATGTGTAAGTACAATGAGAAAAGATGTAAATATCTCAGCTGAGGTAGGATCCAAACTACAGCACATGATTCTCAAAAGTTTTCGTTACTGGTTTCAGTTGTGGTTAGTTTGATCCATGTTCCCCTAGACTGTATGTGGTAAAAGAGAACTAGAGGTAGAAGGTTCATACTCTCAGAGAAAGGTCTCTTAAGGTAAAAGTCCTTTTGCTGTTATAATCAGTCTGGGGGGTCTGATGACATTCCCACAGCACACCCCTGCTTACTTTTTCCTAGCTTCCTTCTGTGTTCCTTGCGGTGAAGATGACACATGTCTTTAATATAATTCCTGGTGCTGTAGCAAAACATCTTGTGGGTTAATTTCTCTAATCCTCTAAACAGGAGGCTTAACAGCTGAAGCTCATCATGTCCTCCTTTTATGCTGATTCACTGGTCAGCAGAAAATATGATGATTCCCAGATGTTCGCACTTGATAAACTCAATGGGCTTGAGAAGAATACAGAAGAAATCCTGTGACAGGTGGTTTTGTTTTTTTTTGTTGCCCCTGTAAGGTGCACAGAGGAAAAGAAGGAACTAATTATAAAGAAAACATGTTTTGAAAGCTTCCAAATAGCTACAGAATCTTTGTCCTCTTATGCTGAGGTCCAGAGGCAGGGAAATGTGACATTGCATACATTTAACAGTCAGCTACATTTTGTATGTGTTTATGACAGCATTTTTCATTTTGATTTGCTAACAAAATCCAGACTCCCTTTCAATAACATGGGCAATGCTGTATTCTGGCTATAGCAGGCAATAAGTGTCTTCAAAGTTTGGATGATTAATTTTTTTACAGGTGTAGACTGGCAGCTCTCAAAGGACTGCACACCGATGATCAATGATAGCCAAATGAATGAGAGGCCAGGAAACATAAACAGATTGGCTAAATACAGAGGTTGTGGCATAATTGCTTAGTTTTTAATTGGGTCACTAGCTCTGGAATTTGAAAATTGAAGGATGTAGCACTTCTGTGGCTAAGAAGACACGTTGGATACTTGTTGGTCTGTTCACTGAGTTTCTGTGTTGTGTGCACAATTAATCCTTGGAGAGAAAATTCAAGGATTTCCTCATCCAAGGAGTTACAGAAGTGGTTTTAGTACAATGTAGAACAGATGTAGCAGGAGAGATGCCGCGGTCCTGGTAATGGCCTCCATCTGATTAAGTGTTTGGCAGACATATAGAGGACTCTGGTCTGAATCAGGCTGAAGAAAAGACACAGATCTGAGCCAAGCATTCTCACTACAGGGAAAGATGATTTCTGGCAGCATATCCTCTCTTCTGAAAATAGTTGTTTTCTTTCAGCTATTTCTTGGCTGGTGAGATAAAGATCCTTTGGTAAGATATTATGCTTTACTGTCATATTCTTGATAACTTGATACATCTCTTACCTAGTGCCAAATCTAGTGGTCTGATCTCTCCCAGAAAATGCTTTGTGTCAAAAATGATGGGGCCCAGAGGAAGAACCTACTTCTCAATTAGGCCCCAAAGCCTGTGATTAGTGTCAGGTATGCACCCCGTGACCTTGTTGATGAATAGCTTTTCAACACAGAATAGATGAGTAAGAGAAAAAAGAAGATCCCAAAGCCAACTTTTAATTTGAATGTATGTTAAAAAAATGGGATAATGAAGATTTATCGTGCCATGATTACTATCTCATGTTCAAGACAAACAAGTGAATCCATAATGCTTAAGGTTATCAGCTGAGTCAGGAAAAAAACTTTGTTTTTTTCTGCATTACAGAATAATGCCAGACCTGCAGTGCTCATCCTGGCATAGCCTCTGATCTACAAGGTTCTCATCTACCTGCTGAACTCACCCTTTCTTTTCCTCACAAAGTATTAGTCACATGAAGTTGTGGTGAGTCCTTCACAGCAAAGGATGGTGCCGTAGTGTGGGTGGATGAATCAAGCTCAGTGGGTGAACAGATGACTGTTATTTCACACAAAATAGTAAATGTCTCCACAGGAAGAATAAGAAAACCACACTGCCTTACAGCAGCATGGTGGCTAAGTTTAACATCATTGCTTTTTCTAATTTTTAACAAGGTACTTAAAGTCTATGTTTTCCACTGGTCTGGAGCACACTGTCTGTGCCTCCTTTTTGCTCTCCACCACCTTTTCTTGATATTAACAAAATTCCTCCTGCACTGCATGAAAAAAGTGAGGTGTGCAGCTTATCCAATGTTTGGAGCACTCCTGCAAAAGCGCCTTCCTTTTGCTCAAGCTGAAGGCTGGGTACCTGGGATTCAGTTGCTACCAAACAGAGTAGGTTGAACATACAGAACAAATTTGTGGTACATAGCTGTAACATCCTGATAAGTGACACTAGAAAGGACTGAGGAGATAGAATAATTTTCAGAGCAAGCACTGAACATTGTGTTCCACTAGATTACACAGCAACAAGCGACTGACTGTCATAATTTTGGTCTGATCTCCAAGATAAAACAATGTATGTTGAAAATCAAATGAACTGAGTTTCCTTTAAGGTCGAATAATTGCTCTCACAGCAAGTCTTTTCATTAGCAGCAAAAACACTGCATCTGAATGCAACTTACAATGAAATAATCCAATTAACCAACCCACCATAAACTTCTAATATCCTTCAATTATAGAAACCACCATGACCTTAGACAACATAGGCTGGCTGTGCAATAGATAGTGGCCTATCTAGACCATCAGAAATGACCTGATAACCATTTCATCATACAGCATGACCTACCCCACTCTAACGTTCTGGCAGTAGAGGAATGATCCTATTTTTCTTGCTGTTCTGAAGCATGTGTGCTCTCCATGTGTAGTTCTAATCACCTAGACTTGCCCTTGAGCTTTAAGCGTTTCCCATTTCCCATTCTATCTTCTACCTTCTTCTTTTTTTTTTTTTTTTTTTTTTAACATTTGCCCAAGGCTAGATACATACTTATCTTTACAAACACTCCGACCTTGTTTATATTAAAATGCTTTCTGAAGGGGTAATCTTCATTTTAAATTAGGACCATTTTCAAAGTTTGTACTTCAAATGTGTTTCATTTGGCTTCCAAATTATGCTTTTTCGATTTGTGTGTGGGTTTACTATCAGTAATGCTAACTTTTAAACAAAGTGTATTCTGCTCTTTATTTTGTCCTTTGAAGAGAATTACTTACGTAGCTGTTACACATTGTTTGGCATTCATTCATCTGAACACTGCTATGCATTGCATCCTTTAGTGTAGCTGGCATTATGACACTACCTCTCTGAGCTGTCTTCAGCAACTGGTTAGCATTACCTTTTCTTTTCAAGAGCTAAGTGGATATGTTGTATTTTACTCTGACAGTTGGGCCATTTTATTTGAGCCTTATTGGACTTGATAGTTACCTTTAGGGAATGTCTTTTTCAATTGTTTCTTTCCAAAGTCTTCTGTCAGTTCCGACTGTGAACCACAAAGGACAATACTGAAACTGTCCTTTCAGTGAAATTGTTGGTACTGATGCATCCACAAAGAATAACAAATGTTTGGGGCATCATTTGTCTTTGGACATTGCAGGAATTTATTAGTATCCTATAAGAGTTCCAAAGAGAAGAAGGGAGAGAAAAGCTGGTTTCAGCTTGTCTCCTGGCTACAGATCTTTAAATCTTTCACTTTGATTAATAATTTCTTTTGTGTGTGTGATACCATTTAGATATTCAGGACTCTACAAGGGCAGTAGAAGCAATGACACAGCTCCAAATGCAGCTATGTCCTACTGATGACCATAAGACATAGACCTATGTAAGCAATACTGCATAGATGCTGTATGCTTGTGGATGTGGCAATTGCAAGCCCAAATGTGCAGAATATTTTGTCATGGGAAGTATCCAACAACAAGCACAGGCCATCTTACTTCAAAAACCCTTTCAATATACCTATACTTTACATTTATAGCAAGCCTGTATGAAATTCGAGAAGCAATTTGTAGATACAAATAACTGGATGTTCATTATGTTTCCAGCTCTCACAGCTGTGAAACTACCTATATATCTTAATTTTTGTCTGTATGAATGTACTTTTTAAGCATTTTTAGTGTCATCACCCAATTTGGGACTGGAATAATATTTTATTCTCAGCAGAATTCCTGTAAAATCCATTCAAGCTAGACAGTAATGTATGTAGCCCTAAAGGGAGGTTAGAACCTGGTTTGAATGGCTTCTGTTTCTAAAACCTGTCAGAGAAAGTTCTTTTCAAATTAAATAGCTAAATAAATCAACATCACTTTTTAATTTTTTTTTTATTTCAGGGGTTATTTACAAGTAATACACACACTCCAGTCCAGACAAATAAAGAATTTATTGTGTTGATTTTTTTTTTATTCTATTGTTTACCCATTGAATTGCGTAGAAAACATCAAGATAGAGAAGAGCGTTTTGGGGTTTTTTTGCCTTGTCACAAATGTTTTGATGCAAGGTAAAAACAAGACAAAGTGAGAGACAACTGTTTGTTTAATAATGTGGTCCAGTTAAATCAAAAACTTGCTCTTCCATATGTTCTACAGTAGTTCGACACAAGCAGTTCAGATCAGAATTCTGTGTAGCCCATTTTCTCTAGTTTTATGCTCCTTACAGAACTGAAGTTTGTTTCCTGTGGTTCCTATAAAACCATATGTCATAGAATCACGCGATCATGGAATCAGCTAGGTTGGAAAAGACCTTTCAGATCATCCAAAGACCTTGAAGATCATCAAGTCCAACCTTAACCCCAGGTGCCAGCCCTGAGCAATGTGCTCTAGGTGACCTTGCCTCAGCTGGGAGGCTGGACTAGGGGATGTGTGGTGATGCCTTCCAACCTCAGCCATTCTGTGATTCTGTGAACAGTGTTCCCCTTAGTAAGTTTGCAGATTACACAGATCTGGCAAGAGTAACTGATATGACAGAAGGTTGAGCTGCCTTGACAAGTTGAAGAAATGTGCTGACAGAAACCGCATAAATTTCAACTAGGAGAAGTGCAAACTCCAGCACCTGGGGAGAAAAAAGC
This sequence comes from Psittacus erithacus, assembly GCA_009867235.2. NCBI lineage: Eukaryota > Metazoa > Chordata > Aves > Psittaciformes > Psittacidae > Psittacus > Psittacus erithacus. Next base: position 15,504 of record WYDI02028006.1, read on the forward strand.
CCAGGCACCAGTACATGCTGGGGACCACTCAGCCAGAGAGCAACTCTTTAGAAAAGGATCTGAGAGTCCTTGTGGGCAGCATATTGAACATGAGGCAGCAATGTGCCTATGCCACAAGAAAAGCTAACAGTATCCTGGGCTGCATAAGACAAAGTCTGGCCAGCAAGTTAAGGGAAGTGTTTCTTGCCCTCTCCTCAGCACTGGTGAGGCCACACCTGGAGTGCTGTGAACTGTGCTGGGCTCCCCAGTACAAAAGAGTCATGATCATACTAGAGAGATTCCATTGAAGGACCACACAGATGATTGAGGGACTAGATCATCTCTAATAGGAGGAAAAGCTGAGGGAGCTGGGAGTGATAACCCTGGAGAAGAGAAAGGCTCAGGGGGATCTTGTCAATGTCTATAAATACACAAAGAAGGTGATAAGAATCGTAGAATCAACAAGATTGGAAAGACCTTTCAGATCATCAAGTCCAACCTTTACTCCAGGACTGCCAACTTCACCACTGAACCAAATATCTCTCTTGCAGTGAAGGGTACAGAACTGACCACAGGATTCAAAGTGCAGCCTCACCAGTGCTGAGTACAGGTGGATAATCACTGCCCTGGCTCTGCTGGCCACACTATTGCTGATATAGGCCAGGATGCTGTTGGCCTTCTTGGCTGCCTGGGCACAGGCTGGCTCATGTTCAGCTCCATCAATCAGCACCCCCAGGTCCTTTTCCACTGAGTACCTTTCCAGCCACTGTGCCTCAAGCCTGGAGCATTGCATTGGGTTGTTGTGGCCTAAATGCAGGACCTGGCACTGAACCTTGTTGAACCACATACCACCAGCCACAGCCAATCAATCCAGCCTGTCCAGACCCCTCTTGCAGACCGTTTCTATCCTTCAGCTGATTGTCGTGGTTTAAGCTCAGTTGTAAATTAGAAAGCCATGTAGCCTGCTCGTCATCCCCCCCGCCCTTTGCTCCCAGCTTCCAGAGGGATGGGGAGGAGAATGGAAATAACACAACTCCCATGGGCTGAGATAAGAACAGTCTATTAAATAAGGTGCAACACAAACCACTGCTGCCACCACCAATAATAGTAATGATAAAGGAAATAACAAGGGAAGAGAATAAAACCACTCACCACCTGCTGACCAATACCCAGCCCCATCCCAGCAGTGATCTCCAGCCCTTCCGGGTAGCTACCCCCATTTACATCCTGGGCATGATGTGCTGTGGTATGGAATACCTCTTTGGCTAGTTTGGGTCAGGTGTCCTGTCTCTGCTTCCTCCAGGCTTCCCCTCCTCCCTGGCAGAGCATGAGGCTCAGAAAGTCCTTGGTCAGGCTAAACATTCTAAGCAGTAGCTAAAAACATCGGTGTTATCAGTGCCGGTCCCAGGCTGAAAGTCAAAAACACAACACTGCACCAGCTACTAAGAAGGAGAAAAATGACTGCTGCTGCTGAACCCAGGACACTGATCAATGCTCCTGACCAACTTGGTGTTGTCTTCAAGTTCACCAAGGACGCACTCAATTCCCTCATCTTTAACAATATTAAAGATATGAGGAAGATGGAGGCAATCTTTTTTCAGTGGTGTACAGTGACTGGACCAAAGGCAACAGCTGAAAATTGAAACACAGGAAGTTCCCTCTGAACATCAGGAAACACTTTTAATTGTGAGGGTAACCAAGCACCAGCACAGGTTTCTCAGAGAGTATGGGCAATGGGCTAGGAATAGTTAACGAAATAGATCCAAGCGTTATCACCCTGGTCTGGCTTAAGCCTTAAGAACAGTGAAGAAAACACCGGATGTTAATGCCCTGGTTGGGCCTAAGCTTAGGGAACTGTAAAGAGAACAATGAAGGGTAAAGATTGGTTAGCAAAACAAAACGGACTCTTTGCAAGATAAAGCAGGATGTACATCTCAAAGACAAACCAAACAATGTGAATATTTGTAACCCTTAGTAGTTTTGCTAAATTGGGATGATAAGGGAGTAAAAGAGTGGAAAGTTACTGCTTATCACTTAGTAGACTGTAAAAGGGATGCAAGATGCGAATAAAGGTCTTCAGATTTCACCAGAACTGGAGCTGGTCTTTGATATGTCACAAATGGTGCCTGAACAGGAGGAACTCAGGCTAGTTCACCATAGTCAGCAACCAATGGCGTAACTCGGCTGAACTCAGAGGAGGCCAGTAGAGGAGCACCGAAGAGGTCTGGACATACCGATCACCTGAAAAATGTGAGCAGCCAGGAAAGGGACTATCGGGGGAATATTACTAAGGACGAAGCCTCCATTTTATGGATGTTTTCAGTCCTTCTTAAGAAGAAGGGAGCAGCCTTTAAAGAGAGACTTAAAGTTAATGTTGAAATGGTTGAAAATGCGTTATCCAGAAATTGATGAGTCCATCATATTTGAGGTCTTTTTGTGGGATGGTGCAGGAGTTAAAATGGGGGATGCAGCCACAAAAGGTGATGACACTGCGAAAAATTTGTTAGTCATTTGGAGAACAATTTTAGTAACATTAAAGTCAAAAAAATGAGATTGTGGAGCCCAGAGCCTGCTGGTCTCTGCCGTGGCTGCGAAGATTGAGGATGGGGATGAAGACAATCCTTTTGACCCAAGCCCTCTTGATCCCGAGAAGGAGCCTGTGCATGTTCATCAGACTGCTGTTGCTGCTGCTGTGGTTCTGACGCCTAATAACTTTGTTGCTGACCTGGATAGTCCTTTTGAACCTGGACCTATGGATCTGGAAAGGGAGCTTGATTTATATCCCTCAGATCCTCATGATAAATGGGCAGCTATAAAGGGAGAAGCAAGACAGGTGAGGAATACACATGTATGGTGTGCTTTCCCTGTGGTGCATGTGCTGGATCAAGACCCATGGTGGGAGGGTCTCTGGTATGCTCTTATCAAAGATATCAGGCAAACAGTGATGGACCATGTATTTGGGACCCCATATACAACTCATTTGATACAGTATCTCTGTGATACTCATGTACTAGAAGTTGGCAAATATAAATATGTGCATGTTTCTGTTGACCCTTGCAGACCTTTATAGATCCTGCTGGCCACATCTTCTGATGTAGGCTGGCCACCTGCATCGGAATGAGTGTGCATTTTGGTCAGTATAAAAGCCCAAGCCTCATGCCATGTGAGGGAGGCAGAGCCTCTGTGGGGATGCCCGCTAAGGTTGAGCCTGCCACCTTGCACTGCGATGCTGCTGCTCAGAGCTTTTTTCCTGATTGTCTTCACAGGGTCCTAGAGCCAAGTTCTGTATGTGGGACCGTGTAGTAGGAGTAATGATTGTCTGGATTTTGTGTTTCAAATACTGTAGTTGTGTAGAGTGAGCTTGTGGGATCCCATGTGTGTGTGTGTGTGTGTGTGTTGAGGGCAGACAGTGTTCTGTGTATTTTTTGTTGTTGGGTTGGCGTAGAAGTTCTTAATGGGTAGCAGATCAATATTTTGGGCAAGAAAGGGCTAATGCAAAAGTGCGGTTGCTGGCAGGTATTTATGCCTGCTTCTGAGCAGGCAAGCATTTATAGCTGCTGCCAAGAGCAGGGTGAGTGACTTCGAAAGAAAAAAAAAATAAAAAATGTTATCTGATAGATACACGTATCTGATAGTAACCACGTTCAAAAGAAGCTGCCCTCCAATTCGGCTCCCAGTGCTTCATTGGTGGAATGGCCGGGATGGACACTGGAGCCGTGGAGTAAAAAAAACCAAACCAAACCAAAACCCTCTTGATCTATTGAAGTATTGGGGCAGTTCTTACAGACACCACAAACAAAGTCTAAAGAAGCCTGAAACACACTGGGCGCAGGGGAGGAGTCCTCCTTAGTGTGTTTAAAGTGACCTAGGGGTGAATCCAGGACTTGGAGAAACAGATCTGTTGAAACGAACACTGCTAACTGAAAAAGCGAGAGGGGTAGTGAAACAACAAACTTTATCAGCCATCACCCAAGCAGCATCAGGGTGGCAGAGAAAGAAGAAAAAAAACGGGTAATGACACAGCAAACTCCTTGACTGTTAACACTGTCTAGTTTGCTTCTGCAGCTGTTTCACATTCCTTTTTCATCAGAATGCCTCTGTTTTAAGGAATCGCTTTAACCTGTCTTCTTCTCAAGAGCTGATAACCTGGTGGAGGGGGTATATTTGTGTCCTCCTACCTACAGGTCTGTGGCAGCTGCCTGCAAAGTTTGTCAAGCCTTGCCAGGAGCTGGACAGACAAGTGGAAAAACCCAATGCCTCAGCTACAGGAGCCGACCATGAATACCCCGAGCAGAATGAGATAGAGGAAGAGAAAAATGAATGATTGCAAAACATCACCTGGGGGCAACTGAAAAGTAACAGCTTGAATATGTGTGCTTGTAAAGTAGGTGTTATTAGAGGCTGTGATTTTGTGCATAAAACCACCTGTATTTACTAGCCAGTTGCTAATAAGAAACTACATCTTGTATTGTATGGATTTGTCACTTGTAAAAGAGGCGTTAGAGCATGCAAATTTGCAGCAGCTGCCAGAAAATGCTAAGGCACAAGCTAGAAAGACTCTAATGCAATGGTAGTGATATAAAGCAGGAACAAATTAAGAGGGTGGGAGAACTCCACTGGTAGGAAATTTCTTTCGCTGGTCCCCCGCTGCCATCAGCATGTTCAACATGCTGCTGCACCCTGTAGTAGTTACTCTGCTAATGTAAATCTGTATGTGCTTTGTCATAGTAGTGACTTGTTACTGGATGAAGCAGGTGAAACTCTGCATTGACAACAAGGTGCAAGGACTAAGGTTGGCCAAATGCTTCCTACCACAGTCAAGGGCAAGACTGGGTTGGCCTCTGTGTTTGCCACCAAGAAGAACCTTTAGCTCCACTGTTGGCTGCAACTCAGCTGGCGTTGAGTGGTGGGGACACATGCCATGCCAGACCTTAATGTGAGAGATGGCCTCCCTTGTTATCAGAGAGCCATCCAGGAGAAAAAGGGCATGCCCAGCAGCCTGTGGTTGGAGTATGCTAGAGATATGATCTAGACCAAATCCTATGCTCAAGTAGGGTCATCTAAAGCAGGTATTGATAGTAGATATATAAGCCAAAAAAGAGGAATGCAAGGATTTTCTCCACATGACATGTGATTCCTTGCCAAAACCACGGTTCTATATAAAGACTTTCATGATAATGAGTAGAAAGGACCAGTACCATTGCTGACATGGGGTCGAGGATACGGCTGTGTACAGCTATCGACAGGACCATACTGGCTGCCAGCAAAACATATAAGGCCCCAGAACTCAACAACATAAAGAAACGACAATGATAGAAATCTTTGTAATATCCCTCCCTTCCTTCCTTCCTTCCTTCCTTCCTTCCTTCCTTCCTCCCTTTCTTCTTCTCCCTCTTTTTTGTTTCATCTACTCTTCTTTCCTTCTTCTTTGTTTGTTCTTCT
>WYDI02028007.1:19898-36165 GCA_009867235.2 Psittacus erithacus
TCTCCTCCCCTCCCCTCCCCTCCCCTCTCCTCTCCTCTCCTCCCCTTTTTGTAAGACAAGGCAACTAAGAAGAGGGAAATGCTGCTGTTTTAAAAAATGCAGCTTAATATATTCCTAGAAGCCAGCAAGCAGGGGAAGAACAGGCTAAAGAGGGAGAGCAAGCAAGTTTTGACAGCAATAGCAGTGAGCCAGGGGAACATCTTGAAAGGAACTAGCCTTGTCTTAGCAAATTAAAAAGACATGTGTGTAGCTGTTAAGAAGCCTGAGAAAAGTGTCTATGGTTCTTAAGTAGGGCAGTCCTGCAGGAGGAAGTTTACAAGAGCTAGGAGTAGTAGTATCCGTGACTTTAATCTGGTCTTGGAAATTATTAGTTCTAAGCATGCTGGAAGGAATTAAGACCAAGCAAGGGTTTTCAGTTTAGAATCTGAGTCTTTGATGCTTTATGAAAGTAATTTGATTGCATCAAATGAGTCCCAGGGATAGGAACCTTAGTCCATAAATATCACCGATCCACATCATTAAAAAAACCTCAATCTGCACTTTTTTTCTCCTTCTTTTTGCAGTGCTAATACTCTTTGGACATAAGAGGCCCACAGCTGAATCAGCAGGGAGATTGATTTCTCTCTCTCCCTTTAAAAGAGGGAAAGAAGGTCCCTTTGGGTCAGGGTTAAGGGCTTGGAAGGGGCCTAATGGGAAAGTTCATCTCACAGCTGCCAGCGGTATATAGTACCAGGCTCATGGATAACAACAGGATGTGGGTTTTGAGTACTGTCAGCTCCTTCATGATATATTTCTTTTTAATTTTCTCCTTTTAAAATAATACACCAGCAAAGAACATTCTTTATTATCATAACAAAATCTCTGCTCCAGTGACTCCGAGACGTTCCTAATTGTTTTCAATCTGTCAGGAGCGCTTCTCTGTTTGCATTTCTGCAACTGCTCAAGAGATTGCTGTAAAGAAAACAAACATAAAAAAACCTGGCCTGGGCTGACTCGGGGGCTGGGTAATGGGTTATAGCACTTTCACCTCGCTCGCTGCCGCTGAGCAGGAACCAAAAGCCGAATTGGTTGGTACTAGCTTGAGTATCAGCTTTGCAACAGCCAATTTTGAGCTGTTGTTAGCACTGGAAGTCACCAAACAGGCACAGTGACAGTCAGTGGGTTAAAAATAAACTGGTGATGGTGGAAGGCATGGAAAACACCCCATTCACCCAAGCATGGGGATGGAAAGCGCAGGGGAAGAGTGCGTGCAGCTCTTCACACTGTCATCCTACGAATGACAAACAGCAACGCTTTTCCCACAAAGAAAAAACACATCTGATCTAACTTTTCACACTGTTTCATAAAAAGTGATCTCATTAACGTGAGAGCAGAATGATTTCTGGGAACACTCTTGTCCTGACTGGTTGCTGTCGAGCCTAAAAGAGCAGACGATGCAGAGCAGCCTTATACCACCCTGGCTGCATCCTCCTCAGCACATCCTGCTGTGTGATGGAGGGAGCAGAGGGGCAACAGGGAAGGCCCAGGGCCCCCCGCAGAGGTCTGCTGGCAGAGCTGGGGCACACGGGCCGTGGGAGGAGTGCCGAGGAATTTTCCCAGCATCATTCCCTGCCTGTGTGGGTGTTGCCTCCCACCATGGAGCTCCTGTTATGGCTCTCAGTATTCCAGCAGGAATGATGGGCCCCCACCCTGGAGGGAGTCCCTGCTCCACTGCAGGCTGTAGGAGACAGGTCCTACCTTGAAGAGCTGCACAACCAAGATGGGAGAAAGAGCTGGCCTGTACAAGAAACAAACTGGGCACTGAAGGCAGCATGTGTACTAGAAATGCTCATTAGCTGTCCATGTCTGTTAATGGTAGAGGGACCAGTGGTTTATATGCAGACAGTTTGGATCTCTTCTTGAGCTTGGTGGTAAGATGATCAGAGGGCTGGAGCACCTCTCCTATGAACACAGGTTGACAGAGTTGGGGTTTTTCAGCCTGGAGAAGGCTCCAAAGAGATCAGTCTCCAATACCTAAAGGGAGGATTCAAGAAAGCTGGAGAGGGAATTTCTACAAGGGCTTATATGGATAGAATAAGGGGAAATGGTTTTAAACTAGAAAAGGGTAAATTTAGATTAGATATTAGAAAGTTCTTTCCTGTGAGGGTGCTGAGGCGCTGGCACAGGCTGCCCAGAGAAGCTGTGGCTGCCCCATCCCTGGCAGTGCTCTAGGCCAGGTTGGATGGGGCTTGGAGCAACCTGCTGTAGTGTGAGATGTCCCTGCCCATGGCAGGGGGTTGGAACTGGATGATTTTTACAGTCCCTTCTGACCCAAACCATTTGATGATTCTACAGTTCTATGCAGTGGTCATGATGACTGTGGCCCACAGACGCAGAGAAACCTGAATCCTGACCTTGTAGACTTTGAAGGCAACCAGAAAAAACAGAGGGTCTGTGGATCAAGTCCACTGAGGTTTATTCAGGATCACCCAAGAAGATGAAGACAGGACTGGGCACCGAGCTCCTCAATCACAGCTCCACGCTGTAACCGCACATTCCACTGGGACCATCCTCCCAGGGTTCTCCCTGGCCATCAGGGCTCCAGATGTCTCAGTGCAGAAGGAGCTGAAGAAGAGCTGGGGTTGGTTTTGCGTGCATAAACAGAACAGCAGAACCACAGGAACTGCCTATCGGTATGTTTGTAAGGCACTCATCACCCTGGCATCTGGTATTCCCTGAGCTGCTGTCAGCTGCCAGCACTGAGAAGTCCATACAAAAACTCAAGAGGTCTGACCGCCTCTGAAGAAAGGACTAGGTGAAGAGTGGGTCAGTGCAGGGTACCCAGAGCCAAGGGCCTGAGTCAGGCCTTTGTTACGAAGGACAGGAAGAAGGGCCTGTGTCGGAAAGGACTTATCCTGCTGATTGGGAAGTCATAGCTCCTTTTGCCCTGCCGTGGACTTCCCACATGTGCTTTAGGCACATCCTTGAGTTCTCTTTGCTGCCAGTCCCCTGCGTAAAATGGGAGGTGTTGCCTTACTCTGCCTCATCAGGGAGCTGTAAAAGATGTACTATTTCCAATCTGCAGTGGCTCTCGTGGTTGCTCATGCAAGTAACTAAAACCTTATGCTTAGAGCAAAAAGTCTTTGGGATCTCTGCTTGGTCTCTGTACCTGGGATGAAGCCCACAGTGAGAAAAACCAGGAGGTTCCTGTTCCCTGCTGCTACACAGAGGTGGCTGATAAGTCTTTTAGTGGGACATGGTTTCCCACCTGTTTTGCACCAGATCAAGAGTTCTGCTAAACACAAGGCAGCAGTTGGGTCCATGATCTCCCACAGGAAGCGCTGGACATGGAGATAAGCTCCTCCACATCAACACTAGCATAACTCAAATGTCTATCAACTAGAAACATGCAGTATGGCAGCCACAGTATCCATGGGGTATGTTGGGGCTCTGTCACAGTTTTTATGAAGAAGCAAAACTGCTTCCCCTCTCACCTTCCTGAGAAGAGGGAGATATACCCTTGGCTAGCCAAGAGCATCGTTACTACTACTTCTTGTCCTTCCCTGCACTCCCTGACTGCCTTTGCTCCCTGCAGCAGCCTATGGAGATGCACAGTGTGGCTGCGGGCAGCAGAGGAGCAAACAAGCTCTAGAACAAAACAGAAAGTATGTTCTCATGCAAACATCATTAATAATGGAGAGCGAGCACAGGGAGATGCTAAATATAAATTACAGTCCTTGGGAAGAGAGGGAATGTACTGCACTGCTGCAAGGAGGGAACATGAAAGGTGAAGCCTTTCAGGGTTTACATCACTCTCCTATAAACAAAATTGAAGCTATTTCACAGTTACTGCAAGATACAGCCAGGCAGTGGGGTGACAAACATCACTAAGAAATAAACAAAGAAATCCTCTGTGTGTTGAGATTTGTGCTATCTCAGTCACTTTTTTTCTCAGTCTTTTTTTTTTTTTTTCCAGTCTATTTCAGTTCAAAGTCTCCAATTTTCTTTCTTCCTGCTGGCTCTCCAAAGAATCCAAATTCATGCTGAAATGATAAGGCATCTTCTCAGGTTAAGACGATGTGGCCCATATAGCACTGATTAGCAAATGTATGCCTCTTGGAGACATACTGCCAGCAGTGACTGTGGCTTAGCAAGTAATTTGTTATTCAAGGCCATCAGGCTCCTCTCTGACCCAGTGATCCAGTTAGGTAAAGATGCAGGTAATTGTAAGTAGAGAATAGATGTTACTTTGCCAGAAGTCTCTGCCATAGTGTGACATAAAGACCTCCTGAGATTTCGGTCCATGCGTTCTTTTATGCTGGTCATTAATCTCAGAAATGCATACGAAATTGATTTCCTTTTCACGACATTGTTTTCAAATGACTCTTCTGTTTTCTTCTGCTTGTTTTTTGGCAATGTCAAAGGCTTAGGAGCTACACAGAATGTAATTCAGAGCTTCCACAAATGTTTCAGTGCCAAAGTCATCAGGGCCTGCTCCCTCCTGTGTTGTAGTGGTTGTGGGTGTACGAAGGAGTCTGCAAAGAGTGGGGGCATCAGGGTGATAAAACTTAATGCAATACAAGAATTAAAGTAATCATCAGAAATTAGATCCTTTTGAGCTTACAGAAGTAGAACCAAGAGCAGAACTTGGATGCTAAACCTGCTAGTCCTTTGGGGGGTAGTTGGGGGTTTTCAGCTACAAAGCCCAGAAAGCGAACATGGACGAGTCAGTTGCTTTACATGCACTGCACTTCCCAACAGCAAAGTTTCCAAATAGTAAAACTCCCCCAGCAGCTCTCCCTTCTCCTGCAAACAGCAAGCTTACATGCAGGGAGGGGGAAAAATGTGGCCACATTCCTTTCGCACTCCCACTCGCCTCTGAGGTTCTTCCACTTCCTTCCTATGGCTTTTTTTAGAACTGTAGTGTTTTTCTCACGTCCGGCAACAAAGGATGTTTTGTGCTGCTGCCGAGGTTGTTGGCTTCTTCTTTTTTGTTTAACTTCAGATGCAGCTATCACATTTGAAAATATCACTTTTGTTTGTGCGGGAGCGCAACTTTTCCTGCTCTCCGGTACCTTGCAAGCGTGATCAATTGGTGGGAATTTGTTTGGCTGGTAAAATTCTCCCATCAGAGTCGACATTTGGATTTTGCTTCCAACACTTTTTATTTACTTGTGAAAATGACCATGCTGCAGCCCTAAAGGTAGAATGAACTTAGGGAGATTGCAGTGATTTCTTTGCGCTGTTACTGAATAAGAAATGGAATGCCTCCAGAATTGCCATGGTGCGGCTGAGAGCAGAGCATGGTGTATAAATTGGTTCATAAAATGCATTGCTCATAAACCCCACAAAACTCTTGTGATGTTTCCAGTAAAAAATCAAATCAGTGGCAAGGAGGAGCAGGTCAATAACAGAATCAGAATCTCCAGCCCCTGGTGTTAGCTCTCCCATTTTATAATAGCGTCACATTGTGAAACCAGAGCGGAGAAATGCATCCAGGATTAAACCTTTGGGGTTTGATATGTTGTTGTCCCCAATCACTATAGCTGGGTCTTTGTCACAGTGATAAATGGATCATGGTCACACACATTGGCATTACTCACTTCGAGAAGCGAAACTCCAAACATCAGTCGTCGCTGTGTCAGGGACCCTGGATATTGGATATTCAGGCATTCAGTGTTTCCAATTTATTATAATTTGTAGGCAGCCAGACGAGGTGGGTGGAAAGCCCATAGACAGCCTGGAATTATATCATAAATCTCCAAAAGCCCTAACATCATCTGTAAGACTACCTTCAGTTCCTCAGACAGGCAGCAGGAGTGGTACAGGGAGCCTGATTTTGACCTTTTGCTCAGCAGCACTGTATAGGTATTATTACACTGTTGGCTTTGGCTTCTGCAGGAGTCGATGCGTAAGTGTCTTGGAAAGGAAGTATTCAGCTTAGTGAAAAGCCTAAGGACTGCTATCTCAGTGCCTGCTTCATCTCAGTAGTTGGGGCAAAGCAAAGAGAAAATGAGAGGCCATAGGTCTCCATTTCCCAGATTTCAGAATAGAACTAGTATCAGCCCTCCCAAACTGTCAGCAAAATTCGGGAGCCTGTTGGAGCTCTTACAGAGTGAGCCCTGGTTAAAAAAACTATTTGACTGCTATTTCATGGCATGTCTGAATTCCTATCCCTGCTGCCAGGTTTCCCAGAAAAGACGGAGGAATTCTCCCCCATTATATTGCAAAAGGCTTGCGAGAGCCTTGGAGCCAGCTCTGGTTGGTGTGAGCCCTTGGGTGTGCTCCAGGGAGTTGTAATGCCATGCACACAAATGGGGATGCTTGTGCAGAGGAGGGATGTCCATGTGACTTCCTGACAGCTCAGCTGTGACTCTGTTACCTGTCTTCCCCTTTAACCCTAGGCTGAGTGCAGGGAGAAATGTCGGATGTGGGTGGCCTGAGTTGCCCCTCGAGTACTACCTTCTCTGGAAGGTTAGCTCCTGTAATTAGCACTGCATTGCCATCTATCCCCCCTTTTCTGCTAGATTATTCCTCTCCAGCCCCCAGAAAGCAACACATACCCAAGACATAGGCATCCCAGCAGCCCAGGGCTGAGGCAAACACACAGAGGCGGCTTCATGCTAGGATGACAGGCAGCAAACTGGGAAGGGCAAGGCATGTTTGCTTGTTTTCTCCAGCTGGTTCTGCTACAAGGGCTCTGACTCTGACAGAGTGGAACACCCAGGGTGGTAATACCTTAAACAACCACAGCTGGTTACCAAAAGTGAGTCAATCTTCCACTGGGTTTGGCTAACGTAAGGTAGCAAACCTGATTTAACCTCAGCCTTTTCCTTGGTGTAGGTACAGCCACTTGTAGCTGCTTCCAGAAAGGCATTTTAGCTAATGAGTGGCTGGGTGGGAATACCACCAGCTGAAAGGTGGTGGTGTCAGATGGGGTCCATGGTCAGACTTGGCCAACACTGGAAAACCTGGCCAACAGAAGCTGTTTTTTCTCTGGAGTGGGGTACCCCAGAGCCAGTCCTGGCTGGCTTTTCTGTGACCCAAGAAGATTCAGGTCCCCAAGCCATTGGTTTCTATTCAGATGGTTTCTATCCTAGCAAGCAGAATGGCTTATGCCAACCCTGTGCCTCAGAGAAAGGAGGTGGAGCCCTATGGTGTAGCCAGAGTGCTGCTGTGGGGTGAGGTCAGTGCTCATCCAGACAGAGAAACTCAGCATTGTCACTGTAGCCTGGGAAAACAGCCTGCTAGTCTACACTTAACTCACTTTGCAAATGAAGATTAATAAAAAAGTAGGTAAATCTTACTAGTGTTTGAAATTATAGGACAGAAATACCCTTAAATATTTGCCCAAGTGGCACTTTCAATAAACAGCAAAAGAGTGGGAGATGCTTTGAAGGCTTTACCTTGCTCTTGCGCTGCCCTGGCTGCCCCCCTCGCAGCCTCCAGCCACCCCAGGTCACACTGGTAGCCTGTCCTTGCTGCTGCTATTACTTCAATGTTGCTGGCTTACATTTATTCTGATCCCACTGGAAAAGACACAGTTTAAACCTCTCCCTAGAGGCAGCTGTGATCCTGTTTCAGTAAAAAGCCAGTGTTGCTCTGAGAGTGGCTGGGACCTCTGCTGCTTCCCCAGCGCTGGGACATTTCCCAGATCAGGAGGGGGATGCTCTCATGGCCCTCAAATGAGTCTGGCACAAAGAGAGGAAATGCACCTACTTTTCCCCTTCCAGTGAATGTGATATATGAGCAGGAAGGATACACCTTTCAAGGCTGGAGAGTGAAGTTTCGAGCCCAGCTGAGATAGCACCCTGGGCTGTGGTGCTCCATCCCAGCCCTAAAGGTGCAGGGAAAGGGAGATTGGAATTGTGTGAGACTTGGCAAATCTGCACGAAACCCCAGAGGAACTGCACTCGGGAAAGAAATGAAGCTCCTAGATCTGCTCTACAAATCCCAAACAACCTCTGGATAAATTTTGGCTGAAAAATGGCGGTTTTGTGCCTGCGATAACTGCGCTTGACAGCCAAACAGAGACCCTTTCATATATAAAAATAGAAAAAGCAATTAATTACTGGAGTCAGTATAAGCCAGGAGCTGGCACAGTAGCAGAGCAGTGCCTGTAGTGATCTGACTGTAGCAGAGGCCATAGTGTCATTAGAGCTCATGCACCCATCAGCCCAGGAGGACCTGCTTTACGGTTACTGGTTCTCACGACAGACCCCCAGCATTTGGAATGCAAAGCTGCTCAAACATGGACTCAAAGTGGATTCATGCCCCATAGCAGCAGGGTCAGAGACAGCAGAAAGTGAAGGCGGCCTTTGAACTGCCCCAAAGAGCTTGATGGAGTCAGTGCTACTTCGTCAAACCCAGCCTTGCCCAGTATTTGGGCATACTCAGTGCTGGTGTGTCTCTGGTTTACTCCCCTGCAGTGACTGTGTGCAGGGAGCACCAGTGTGTCAGAGGCAAGCCTGGGTGGTACGGCGACCAGCAAGTCCTGTGAGCCAGAGCCATTGACTTCTCTTTTCCATAGCTGGATAGTCTCGTTTGGTGTGGGATGAAGCACTGCACTCCAAAGCCAGGCTCATCTTTCTGCCTTGGTGCCTACTTGGGATAGACCGCGGTGTGAGACAGTGATGGGACTCAGGGACTGCTGGTAGGGTGCATGCAGGGACCTGGTAGCATTTGACCTGAGTCCTTTGGACATGGGTAAATGCCCCAGAAGGGAGATTTCCTCATTTTTGCGTCTATGATTCTATTCTTTATCCTTCAGGAAAATCCAGCTTTTTTTTTTTTGTTTCTATTAAACCCAATTCTTGCCACTTTCTAGCTATGAACTGTCCTCGTGGATTAGCAGGTCATTGAGGTAATGAAACTCAGCTGCCTTAGACACTTCATTTTCTGCTGCAAGATACTTGCACATTACCAAGCCTGCTAATGTTTGGTGAGCCTAAACCAAGTGGAGGAATGAAAGGAGAAGCATGTCCTGAACTGCAGGAGCCTGTGGCTCAGAACTTGGGGTAGTGCTGCAATGTGATCCGAGGAGAGACCTTTGAAGTGCAGTCCTTGGGCCCAAAAGCAATCACTGCACAGGACTTCCACTTTGGTAACGATAATGAGAGCAGTTCCTGGAATTATTTGCTTGTCCTGACAGCAGCTTGGTTGGGTTGAAATATGTACAAATTGGGAAAAAAATAGGGGATAAAAGAGGAACTTGTCAGAGAGGCCCTTTCCATGGACCGGCTGTTCTCACAGCCTCCCCTCCCTGTCCAAATTAGTAATTCACAGCAAAGCCATGATTCAAGCACACGGTGCCTGCTCTTTTAACATGATCAAAGGAATAATTATATGCAGTGGAATTCTCCAAACACAAAAGTTACGTGTGATGCTCCCGGCGTGGGGAACTGGCTGTGTTGTCTGCAGGAAACTCCCATTTGCTCCATGCACAGGCAGCCTCAAGCTGCAGCCTGGGATGGTCCTTGACTGCCTCCACTGTGCAAGCTCACTCACGGCTTGGGGAGTGCGGAGATTCTTTGTTTCTCTGAGTGTTCAGGGGATGAAGGGGATGTTTCCCTAAAAAGCGACCACTGCTTGCTTTGTTTATCCTGGAATGGAAACTTTATTTATAGAAGCAACAGCAGCAACAGGCACCCTGGGCCCTAGCAACAGCAAAGTGAGCTCTACAGTTCCTGATGGGAAATAGCGCAAGGTGCTGCACTTCGGCAGCAGGTTTTGCTCATGGTTTCCCCTCTGTGCCTGTCCCATCTTCCCTAGGAGTTGTATATCAGAAATCCAGCCTTTTCTTCTGCTGTACAACCTTCTCTTCCTCCCCCTGTGCAGTCAGTAATCCACATCCATGGAGGCTGTCCAAGCCCAAAGCCTCCGTCCTTCAGGATTACTGCGTAGGAATCCAGCCTTAGCACTCCTGTCTACCTGCATCTGCTCTCCCTGGATCACACAAGCTCAAGCCTGTAAGAAATCCCTGGAGCTGCTCACATTCACCCCATTGATAAAGCTCACCCAAAGTCTCTGACAGGTGCACACTTGCAAGGCAGCAGTGCAGAGTGTAGGCCAGTCTGCACTTCATCGTGTGCATGTGTCCCATCTCATCCAAACTATTTCTGGCACATCTCTCTTTTCATTCAGATACTTAGGATGAGGATCTGGGGCCAAGATTGCCCATGTAACTGATGCTTTATATGATGATACAGGATTTTGGAGTGGCCTTGAAATCAAGCAGGTCTCTCTCTACACGTTGCTAAATGGACTTTTACATTGTCAATATATATAGTTGTCCCTCTCCATTCATTTTTTCCCCTCTTCATTCGGCTATTCCTTAAACTAGCCACTGGCTCAGATGAGTACAGTTAAGATGCTCTTCACTGCTTAGTGGTCTACACTGATTCATCATCATTGGCTTTTCGTATCTCTTTCCACATGCGGCTGTAGATAATCTAGGTTGTTTTTGTTAATAGGAGACAGATGGGAATTGGGTGTCAAGTTGTGATTCTGAAGCGTAGGAGCTTTTTTAAAAATGCATGATATTAAAAATCATTTCAAATGAAATTAGTTTCTGGCATTTAGCAATTAGTGAGGCAAAATAGATGCTCAATAGAGAGGCTGGAGGAGGGTAATACTTCAGTCTGAGTAGTCACCTCTGAACCCTAGGCACACATAATCATAGGTTGTACAAAAGGACAGATTCTTGCATGCTCTCAGTCTCCTTTGTTTGCCCTGGCATTGCACAGTGTCCAGTCTGGTGGATTATGTTGTCTTTCTCAATCAGGTGATACAAAGCACAGAAACAGTGGAAGGCAAAATGCTGGCAGGACTGATGTATCTAACAGACCTTGTCTGTTAGACAAATGGCATTATGTGGAGCTTTCTTTGCCTGGGTCTATCAGTTGAGCCTTCGAAATCAAAAGCAAGAGGGGTTTCTTGGAGTAGGGCACACACAATTCTAAAATGAGCCCTAGGACTTTTACACATGCCTGAAGAACAACTATAGTGGGTCTGAAAGGGGTATGTCAAGTCGAGGGTCCTGTCCTAGCCCTCCTGGCCAGGAGCGGGTGCTGGAGAAAAACCATGTGAAAATAGGTGAATATTGCACAGTCCTTTTCCCAATGCCATCACAGGGCTGGGAGTTCCTCAGTCAGAAACAGTGTCTTTGTGTTTATCAATTCCAATGGACTTTCCATCCACAAGTTTGTCTAGCTGCTGTCTTAACTTCTGGCCTCCACAGGAGCTGATGGCAGTGAGCTCTGCTGTTTAATTTGCACTGGATGGAAACGTGCTTGCTTTGGTTTGCTTGAAACGTGCTGCCTGCTAATTGCATTTAATGTCCTTTTTTTGGAAAATAGAACAACAAAGGAGCTGTGGGAGGCTCCAAACTCGCAGGTTCCTGGGCATGAAGCATTTGTGCTGGCTCGTGCCTCACCTCACTCAGTCACTGCATGGCTCAGCATCCTGCCTGGGCACTCCTTGTTATCTTCAACCTTCCCACAGCAGCATCCAGCCGGCAAAGCCATTGTGTAAGACCTTGTGTGGCAGCTTGGCAGGTGAATGGGCAGCAACTGTGGCTCCCATCTTTCTCTACCCTGACTCTTATTGTGTAAAGCTTAAAGTCAAGGTGATCCGTGTCTGGGACTTTTCATATGCATGCGTTAGCACTCAGTCGGCTGCCCTGCACTCCTCAGAGGCCAGATAATGCAGTGGGCAGGAAAATGGGATGCTTGAGAAGTCCCTGAGCTTGGGTCAACTGGAACAGAAAGATATTGCAGATCTTAAGTAACTGGTTTTCAGGTGCCCTCCAGTACCTATTAAAATTCACACCACAGAATGGGGCATCACAGAAATCTTACCGTGGCCGTGTGAGGATGTGCAGCAGAAGCTCTGACAGCAGCTGTCTGCTTGTTTACTTGGAGAAAATAAGTTACGCTCCTACATTCACTGTCAGCTCCACTTTTTCTGTCTTAATTTGTACCCCTGGAGGAGCTCTTTTTTCATTGACTGCTAGAAACTACCCTCATGATTTAGACCCCAAGGTTAAATAACCAGAGTTGTGTAGTGCCTCGACATCTCCCTGCTGAAACACCTTTTTGGAAGGATGTGCTCGACCCCCAGGTTTCATATTGTGTCCAAAGGGTACCTGTAAACCATAAGAGAGCTTTTTTGTATTGGTACAAAAATAGCATTGGATTAATTTGGCAAAGTGCTCCGAGCGTGGACATATCTGACAAAGGCGTAAAACGTCCTTCCACAAGCAATACAAGTTCTACCAGTAGACACATGGGTTTGTCAGTGAGCTGGGACAGTGGAGAAATGGCTCATTGGAGGACTGGAGCTCTTATCTCCCACGATCTGGAAAAGAGGATGGATGGTGAGGTGACAATGTTGGCTATTGATAGTAAGCTATTAAGGGTAATGAAAATGAAAGTTGACTGCAAAGACTTGCAGAAGACACTCACTATAGTTAGGAGTGAGACAATAGAAGAGCAGACGAGATTTATTTAGATAAATGTGGAGTGCTGTGCATGGGAAAACTCCTAACTCATTCCTGAACAGACACGGCTAACATGCCAGTGGATAGGCTGTGTTAGCTGTGTGTGTTTAGGAGCGAGATCCTGGAGTTGTAAATAGCCCTGTGAAAACAGTAGCTTATTCCTGTGCAAAACCAGTCCAACACCAGGAGTTATTAGTGAAAAAGAGGAAAAACAGAGCTATATGAATTCACTCGTTGTGCTTTTCCTTCTCAGAAAGGGTTTATTACAAATAAAAAGGTATTAAAGTTATGAGGATAACCCAAAGTATAGGGCAATTTCTAGATGTTTGGGACTCCCTCATCAGAAAAGGGAGTGAGAGGCTAGGAAAGAGGTGCTGACAACCATGAATGCCCTCCAGCGAGTCAGCAGGAAACAATTTGGGCTGTTTCTTTCAATACAAGACCTGTGGGATATCCAATGTGACGAGGTGATGCCGAGCTCCAGACAGGCAGAGGGAGAGAGCGGAGTTAAATCGTGGAACTCATTGCCATGTGATGCTGTAAGTGCTAAACACGTGCAAGGTAAAAAGCTGTTAAACATATCTCAGGAACAAAATCCATTGACAGCCATGACATGCAAATACCCCAGCTCTTTCTCGGGAGATCCCTAAGCTACAAACAGCTGGCAGTTGATGGAAAAAACAAAGGATTTATTCCTATGTGTTGTACCCCCTTCCCACCCACTTCCCTGTGTACCTGCTGCCAGTCCAAGCTGGAGATGGGACACTGGGACAGACTAATCTCTGGGCTGACCCACTGCAAGAATTCTGAAGTTTGGGATAACCTTAATTTACATCATTTTTATTCAGATTAAAAACTGGGATCACAAGGTGAAGCTGTATCATAGTAAAGAATCAAAATAAAAGTGAGATTTTCTTGCAAGAAAAGTAACCTATACTTCAAAAATAATCATGTTAAAATAAAAAATAAAAAAATACTGTGGAAAATTGGAAATTAAAAAAAAATAGTTATTTGAGCATTGGAAAAGCATCATGCCAGTATCCCTAATCATTTTCTGCTCCCATCTGTCGTCAGCCTGTTCCACATGCAATCTCAGCTTTCAGTCACTTGCAAGCAGTGTCGCACATTTTGAAAGTTCGCATGATGCAAAAAGCCATGAGGATGTGCTAATTGGACTGGCTCGTTATTCCCAGCTCCTCAGAATGAGGAAGAATGCTGCAGCTCCACAAGACATCATCTGCCCGTACACTGCCCACTTCAGTCACTCTTATCCACCCTTGGATAGCTTTATGAAAAGGCAGAGGGTGGGCACACAGTGCGACCTGTGTGCAGGCGGACCCGTGCAAGTACTACTGCATCTTTCTAACAGTTGCCTCTTCTCTGGTCATGTATTTTCCAGCCTAATCCCTGTGCTGGCAGGTTTTCTAGGAACTAGTAAGGATTGTTAGACAACTCTTTGTCTTCACCCCAGAGTTAGCTTCATTTTGATGCTGGGCAATGCATCATCAAGTTTAGAAGCAAACACCCAGAGTGCTTTCAAAAGAACTAGAGAGATCAGATAATTAATTATTAAGAAGTAATTAGCAAAGAAAGAGGTTTACTTCAAAGTAGGCATTTAAAATTTCACTGGGAGACTGGTGTTCTTCCCTGTAGAAGCTTGTAAGGAAATGCAGAGCTGCTGATAGTGCCAAACGTGCACATAACCATGTTGACTGTGGATTTGTGAGACATTTAAGGACAACAGGAGGAGGCTGCACAGCTGATAGCCATCACTTGCACAGATGCTGACTAAATAACGTAGATATGAAACTGCAGTCACTGCAATGGCTGGAAATGGGAAGTTAAGGAAGGAGTTGCTCGGGATTTCTTTCCTAACCTGACCCTCATACCAGGAGGAGCTGCGTGTGCTCTGGGACTGAGGAGATAGAAACAGTGTCTCTTCCCACAAGCGGATGCTCATTCATCTGCAGCTTCACATGTACAGGAGAGTAAGGATACTGGAGAAACACCTCTGCCCAGAACACTGGATAGCTGCTTGGGGAGGAAGTGGCCTCCATTTAAGGAGCTAGAGAGGTTCCTGGCAGGGATTGCAGCAAAGCATCCCAAACGCTGGGTCCCATTGGCAGAAAGGCCAGGGACAGCTTGCGCTCGTGCTTCCGAAGTGCCGCCTTTTGTCAGCTTGAGATTTCCCAGAATATCCAAGCAGAAAAAAACGGGATGGGTACGAGGAAGCTATTAAAGATACATAAAATAAACCTGAAGCGGGGAGGAAGGCATGCTGCATTGAGAAACTGCACACTTTATTTGAGGGACGGATTGGTGAATGCTTATTATTTTAACACAGACTTTTTCTGTCGCGAACAAGAGAAGCAGATGTTTAAAAGACGGACAGGAAGCGGCTGTGACAAATGAAAGGATTTTTGATTGAATTCATGAGCTGTGTTTCCTGCCAGTAATTCATCCAGCTGTAGGCTAGATCAAAACATAATATTATGGTTTAATCAGCACGCTTTTTAACATGAAGCCAGAATATACAAGCTCTTGGTGCTACAGGTAAAAAGCCGTTAGTACAGTTGGCTCCAAAGCTTCTTTTTAATTCATTATTCATTCCTTTTCTTTTAAGCAAGTACTTTGTCTATCAGCAAACACCTGAGAACTCCTAGAGAGCTGTGCTGGGGAGTTTGCCCAAACAGGTGTAGAAGGGGGAAACCACTTCCAGGGCATGGCAGACAAAATAGGCTGCCTGAAAGTACAACCAGACTTCTGTTGCAGCCTGAGAAAGCTCAGCTTCCCACTGCCTGCAGGGAGCATTAGAACAAGCTGGTTATCCTTGGAAAAAAAAAAGCCTGGCATAAGGCTTTCTACTGTTTTTTTTTCCCTCAGCACAGTTCTGAAACAGCAGTGTGTGTGTGTGTATGTGCACATGTTAATTTTGATGTTTTTTGCTTCTCTTCCTTCCTCCTAATGAATTCTATTTGTTTACAGCCTCAAGGAAAGCTTGTCACTAGAAATTTCCTTTTGAGTTTTCAGCTCGAGATTTCACAACCACAGAGCCCGTTGCAACACAGTGATAAACAAGCTGAGGGAGGCAACTCCGGAGAATTGAGGCTTCTCTTTTTCGCCATTTAGTTAAGTAAATAGTTACCAAATGTGCCGAGAGATAGAGAACTTGATCCCTAGATGTAATGAGTATTAGAAAAAGTGGATTTCTTTCCTATCCAAAACCTTAGAGTAGGCACAGGAACTGTTTTGAACAGCTTACCCTTACACTACTCATTGTCAGACAGAGATGCTGGCTGTGCTCCTGGGACACCACACTGTGCTGCAGGCTGTATGGGAGCAGGGAAAATGGAAAGAAGGGGTTCCAAAAGCTGCCTAAAGCTCAGGGTCACAATCCCGAATGTGCACTTCCCAAGGCAAATGCAGGACCTGGCTGAGTTCAGAAAGAATAACTAGGATATACCCCCTGCACAGATACCGGCTGCCTTCTATCCCCTTGGCCAGGCTTTTGGAGCAGGGATGAGGACACTACAGCTACCTCTGCCAGGTCTCCTCCTCTGAAGGATGCAGTCAGCATGGCCTGGCTGGATCTGGGTCTGCACTAAGTGTCTTCTGGTCCTTGGACTAAGCACAATATCCATAGGTGTGCTGTGATAACCAGGTAGGCTTTCTCTGCTGCATTTAATCCAGCGTAGAGTTCTTATAGGTGATGCCTCCCGTATGAAGACAGGCTGAGAAAGTTGGGGCTGTTCAGCCTGGAGAAGAGAAGGCTGCGTGGAGACCTCATAG